>JAQFYM010001289.1:0-35950 GCA_034694785.1 Agrenia bidenticulata | reverse complement strand
ACGCAATAATTTTTGTTAAATACTATTTACTAAAAAAAAATATCCGATACTTTCGAGAAATCTCGTTTTTGTTGCGACTGTTTAGTTGGTTTTAGTCTCACGAATAGATTAAAGAAAGACTCGAGACTCAAAAACAATATCCCTAGAAGTGGTTCTTAAAATACGATCATATGAAAAGGAGAAGATAGGGGAGGTCGATTTATATCTAGAAAAAATTCAATTTACTTTTTTGCAATTATATGTAAAAAAATATATTTTATATATAATGCTTTTTCGTCTAGCTTAACTTTCGTTTTTTAAAAATTCCGCCCGTGAAAGAATTCGCCACAAGTAAAGAAGGAAAAATGCGTCTAACAAGCATATATAACTAACAAGGTAACAAAAATAACAAAATTTACAATTCGGCGCACTTTTTCGTTATTATTTGATTGTTTTCTGCAAATTTATTGACACATTTTGTTATTTTTTAACATAAAACATTGAAATGTTATTGAGCCTGTAATAAAACATACAACCTGTTAAAAAACATGCATAAGAAAGTTAAAGGTATGATTTTAAAAAAAGTATAAATTGTAATTTTTTTTTGTTATTATAATTTAGTAATTGTAAGAGTTTTTAAATTTTTGGTAAATACAAGACAAAAAACTTTAACCATTTTTTTGCCCTTGATGACATAATGAACTTAGGGCGCGGTGTATTTTTTTCTCCTAAAGCGAATGATGCGCCCTTAAAAAGGGTCTAGAGTTTCAATTATGACAATTTTCACTATAGTTTAAAAGAAACAGGTTTTAAGCCACAAAACTTAAGCTATAGTGATTTTCACTATAACGAATTTTCAAGAATAAGGAAAACAAAAATATGTTGCATTTTTATAATATACCAATAATTCACTACTGTGAAAACGTAATATAGTGTGCCACCGTAGTGAATTGTTACGTTAGTGATTTTTGACGATAGTGATTCACTTAAGTGATTTTTTTGGAACCATTGAAAAAAATAATACTTTTTAAAAATCACTAGAATGAATCTTCGCTATAGTGAAATACTAAAGTGAGTAAAATGGAACGCGCCCAAGTACTAGAAAACAAGACAATAAATGATTTTAAAACATGATAATCACAGTGATTAAAGTAAAACAGCAAGATATAGAAAAAATGGTGTATTTAGGTTTTTTCGAAAACTGTAAAGTGACTTATCTTGTTGCGTATTTGATAAAAGATAAAAATAAAACTACACTTTTACTTGCAGATACGCATATAAAAAAATGAAGCGAAAAAACGGTACATTTAAGCAGCTTGTTTGCATATGCATATCTTTTGTTTTTGCGTTAAAAACTATAATATAGATGCATTATAACACAATAAATAACTACCTGTGTAAAATGCTACAAAAACAATTAATACCACATATTTATTAGTGGATTGCCGTGTTTTACAAAAGCTACTGTGATTTACTGAGTTCTTTAAGATTTAATGTCGTAGGTATTTTTTATAAGTTAAATATTTAAGTATAATCAATTAAAAATGTGATTTTTTTGTCTTTTATTGACAAATATGTATAAATTCTTTAAATTATCAATTATAATATCAATTAAACTGAAAAAATAAAATATACTGTTTTTCTAATAAAACATACCCTTCAACTTATTAATTTATGTTTTTTAAACATCATCTTGTATCTTTTATAATTCTTTAAAGTCAGTAATATATTACATTTATACAAAATATAAGCAATGTTATAATGTTCTTGCTAAACAAACAAGCAAAAAACATAAAGAAGTACGCCGAATTGTTACTTTGTAATTTCTACTTTTATTGTCAATACTAGTTATAGAACACATTGATAAATGTCTTTTTTTACTTGCGTATATTTGTCTTTACGGGGGAAGAATTTTCAAATACTGACACCCGCTTTGACCTTTCAATAAATACAAAAGCAAAACTGGCTTTGGGAATAAGCAATGCAGTATCATTATGTAAAAGCAACAGAAATTGCCACGAAACAGATAGGAAGTATAGACGTGTGTTCATATCTCATTGACCTTATGCTTTTCCAGGCCATCAAGCACCGGAAGTCTAATTAAAAAACTTATTTTAATTACAACTAGCAAATACAATGCGCAACTTGTTTATATGTGCTGTATTTGCATAAGAGCACCACTCGTATGAGTATGTTTACACAGCAGGAAAAATTGCATTTAGGCAGCATAAGACTAACGCTTTAAATTATTTTAAACCGACAGACACTATCAAAAATTACAACCGAATACAGATTCCAGGTTTACGGTGTTTTGTTCACCGTTTTTTTTACACAAAAATTGTTGCTTATAGTAATCTTTGTTGAAAAAATGCACTGGTGCAAGAGAACAATATAAAACGGCCAGAATAAGTTATAGCTATATGTTACATCATTTTAATTAACAAACTACATAGCGGATACTACGAAAACGACGTGCTTCGTATTTTTTACCGCATGCGGTCATTTTTTTTTTGCTATTATGACATTATAAGAACACATGATCAGCAGGTTAAAACACAAGACTATCCGCGTATTTAAAGTACTGTCGGCAGCCGCACATTACGATTTCGGTATCTTAATAGAACTTATAACGCTAGATACAAGTGCTTTGGAAATGTTTACATGCCGTCTTGAAAAAAACAAAGTATCTTAAGTACGTATAAAAAGCATTGTATACGTTGCGTTAAAACAGTATAACAACGTAAGTGGCCGAATACGCAGTTTTCTTAGCTTAGAAATACATGTCGGGCATGCAAGTTTTTACCTTTATACACGAAACACAGCAGACGTAAGCAGGCGAGATTATATATAAAACAGGTACAAATAAAATTAGTAGCAGCTAATATTGAGTTATTGCTTTTTAGAATACTGTATTTTTTCCACCGATCTCGTTCATTTGTTTGTGCGAGAACAAGAATATAAGATATTAATCAGCGCTACAGATCAACAGAAAAATATAGAAAGTGACTGTGGGACCAAGAGTCCTGTTGCATGTGTTCAAAGCTAAAGGATAATTAAATAAAACAAAATTGGAATTTTATACATTTTAACCTGATGATGTAAAGGAGGCGGATGCAATGGGTGTGTATTTTTGAGATTTCAAAGTTATTAGTTTAATATCCGGTTTCTACAATATATTTGGTTAGAGGCTTGTATACTACAAAACAACAAGGCCAGCACTGTAGTAAAAAAGATAAGAATATACTGAAGAAAAAAGGGGATTCTGCAAATAATATACGTCGTTTATGGGTAGTAATACAAAAAACTGTTCCATGCAATCGTTATGTAACAAAAATGCTAAAAAGTTGTTAAATTTAGCAATTCCAATTTCTTCGGCAGTATGAGCGGTTTCATGCATTATCAAATGGTGATAAAAAATCAGAACTGTACTGGGGTAAAAATCGATTTGGTTGGTTCAGTACGTTGAGCCCGTATTAAAAGGTTATATTTTTTATATCTGTTCTTATCTTAGACGGCTTTTTGATAGTACAATAGTGTGACCATGCGTCGTTAATTGGTAGTTTATTACGACTATCGGAAATATAGATTACCTTATCTTGAATATATAGAAAAAACAGCCACTGATCAGTAGATAAACGAAATTTATTACAAAGTATTGCAAAAAAGTGCTGTGGTATCTCTAAGGAATAACCAGGTGTTTTTTAAAAAAAACTTAAAACACAAACTTGCAGAAGATTTACATGAAAAAGCTAAAGTGTTAAAAGAAAAAAAAAACAAGTATTTACTGATCTATAAGTCAGTAGACTGCAATTAAACAATGTTAACGAAGGTGAATTACATCCTTGATGCAATAGAACAATGTGAAACACAACATGTTTTAAAACAGCTTGACATTTTTTTACATCAAAAGATTTCTGGTGCTTAATACCACAGCAAAGAATTACGCATTTATATAACTCTAGTTTTATTAATGTAACTTTTCAATTAGCTCGAATTCGTTTAAACTGGTTTGACAAAGCATCGAACAGTTTAGAAACAATATCACGCGTTTAAAATATTTTTCTGTGTACTATAATCTATTTATTGTTTTTTTTTTCTACAAGTGTGTAAGTAATTTACTTCTGTGCTTGCAGTGTAAAGAATCATTTTTACCAGTCACAAGACTACCCATAATTAATAAAAAATAAAAATATAGTGTTGTTTTATAGCATTTACAAGCGTATAGAACTATAGATAATAGTATTTAAATGTAAAGCGCAAGGAACAACATTACAGTATTAGTAACAAAAACATTACGAAAACTATTCGAGGTAAACCGAATACACAAATATTTATAGTAAAAAACTGCCTGGGAACTCAACTACTTTCAAGATTGTAAAATCTTTAAGCTGTTCCATTTTAACAAGCTTAATTTATTTTTTACGGTAATATTATGTGTGAACCAAACTAGTGATCATTTTTACTTGACTAACATGACAGGGGTACACAAAGTTGTCACCAGATTTCTATAATCATATTTAACACGCTAGTGTTAGTTTTGAAATATTTTTTATCGTAAGAAAAAATGTGTCTAAAAGAATTATAAGATAAAAATATTATTGTAAAAAGTTTTAACATCAACAAAAACAATTGCTGAAACCGAAATTTAATACAATTTAGCATTGAAAACTTATTTTTATACAAACTAAGTTTTATAATATTCTTACGCAAATAATGCGTATATTTTACGGTAAACGAAATAAAAAAATTTCAAAAAAAAAATAGCATATAAAAAAGTTGTATTACGTGCAAATAACTGTTATATTATTGGATACGCGCTTTTACTATACAATTTTTGGCCCAGATCGGCTATAAAATCCATACCCACGTTCGTATACTTACGATATCTTGTGTTTTGTGTTTTTGTGTTTTTTTAAAAAACCCAATGGGTATTTTTTATAACTTAAAGCAGTGGCGTAAGCTATTTTTGGTGGACCAGGGTGCGTCAGTGTTTTTTTTAATACGGCGTAAAAAGACGATTTTAATAACGTAAAATCATTATCTTTTCAACGAAATTTACATGGTAAAATTTTTTATTGCTGATTTTTTTTGTCAAAAAAATCTCTGCACAAGAAAATTATCACCCTGCCCTTAAATTCAGGCGCAACTTCTATCCAGAGGTAGGGGTATGGAGCTGTGACTCCCCCCTTCGTCTGCCGCCCCTATGGCTAGGTCACTGACTTTTAGTACAACAAAAAAGTACTTGCGTTTTCTTATGGGTAATCATCGACTTGGTTGTAGTTTATCGCATTAGATGCCTCTAAGTATTTATATATTCGTGATCTATGTATGACATCAAATCGAGATTCAAGTAAACAACAACAAAAAAAATGTATTAATGATAAAAAAACATGATGAAATTACATTTGGGTGTTTTTTTGTATATAAAAACATTGTAATTGTACTATACTAATACCATTGGGTAAAATACAATTAGGTCATCTAGTTAAACAGACAATCTATACAGTAATATTCTCACTTTACAATAGGGTAAGCAAAAAGTCTTGTGTATAAATAGTGTTGTACAATCATTGTCACTGAAAAAATCGTTTTTTGCATGCTACCATTTTCAGCAAAAAAAAAACTGTTTTTTAATTAAAAATTGTTTATATGTACAATTTGTAGTCAGTTACTAAATAGTGAATTTTTGACCTTGTACCGACTAGACACAATTGTTTTAATGCTGCTTATGTTTGTTTTTTTAGATGTTAGTAAAACTAGAGCTTGTGTAATAATAGTTTCGGTGTCTTATATGTTAAAAAACGCCAAGGCAGGTCATGGCGACCTAGCGGCAGTAGGCATTGATTCGCTCTCTAGCGAAGCTTTGCTTCTGCGGCAAATTGTCTTTGCTGACTGCCAGGTCGGCATCAGCTGCCGCAGGCACAATTAAAATAGAGTGAGAATGATGTAAAACCGCAAAACACTTTATAGTAAAAGAATAAGGTAATGGTTACAGTAAATTTACCCTCCAAATGATTAGTTTCTTTTCTGATACAGTTGTATAAAACAAGATAAAACTTGTAATAAAAATAGAAGTTAGTATATCAATCCTTGTCCATTATGATTTCAATATAGAAGATAAAGTCTGCACCCACTCATCCCGTATTATATATACGCAAAGAGAAACTTTTTGTATACAGAATTTAAAGAGCACAGTACAACAACAATATCACTCCTGTGTGTATTTGCAGCATAATTTTGCGCAAAAACTATGTGTTCTATGTGCAGTTCACGTGAATTGAAATTTAAAATGTTACTATATGCGAAAAAACAAGTAAATCTTATTAAAGGAATACTAAAAATTGTATTGTAACAAAAAACTTTAATGCATAGTAATATAAGAACGATTAAACAAAATAAATAACTATACAACAAAATCGATATGCAAAAAATATTTATACGTTACCAAATTTTACATTTTACAATACTACTTTTTAAAATTCTTTTTAGTTGCAGCACTGCTAGCCGTAAAATGGTATAGATCTACAAATTCGTGACACAAACAGAACAGTATCGCTAAAAAAAACAGTAACTGCTATTTTATTTGTACATAAAACTAAAGCAATCGGTTCTACTAGAAAATCAAAATTTTGAACAATATTATGGCTTTGTTTTAAGACAGAAAAAAATAAGTAAACTTTTAGAAACTTGTGCAGCATGTACTTCTGATGAGCTAGAGGTTTTAAGCTTGAAATAGAAACATTTAGATATTTATTTTATACCTTTTTGTTCCAGTTTTTTTTCTTATAACATTTTAAATGAAAAATTAATCAGAAATATATGTTTATGCAGGATGTCAAACGGACAAAAAATATTATATATGATTCGAACGTCTCATAGATGTTTTTTTTTTATTATACCAATTTATAGATTTTTGTAGTTTGCAAACTAGCAGATAGCAGCTTACAAACTGTTAAAAACTATCGAAAAAAAAAACAACAATGTTACGGTCTGTACGTTGCGCATACGTAATATTATATACACTGGGAGTCAAATTTATCATACAATCTCATTTACAAGTGCTTTAGAGTGTAAAAAGTATTAGTAAAATACAGTGCAAACCGATATGGTCAAAGAACTGTTTGTGGATGCAAAAATTGTACTAATTACAGCATAAATAAATGTTTTGTAAAATGTTTTTCAAGATTAATTTTCAATGATCATAATTACCGTTACGAAACATCTTAAAAAGGAAGCAGAAAATACTAAAAGCATCGTATACATGGTCACTTTTAACAATTTTTGTTTTTTCTTTATTTTTATTTTTTTTGTTTGCATATTTTTTAGTAAAGGAGAGTTTAAGTAAAATTTATTTTAATAGAAAAAAGTGCTTAAGTATAAGTTAGGGTTATTGTATACAAATTTTAAAAAGTTCTTATATAAGATTGATATGCCAAAATCCATATTAGGTTGCTTCATTTATATTGAATTTATTTTTGTAAATTTTTTTCCTTTTTTTACAAATCCCAAACATTTATAAAAGTAATATAATACTTTAATTACATTAATATGGCATGTATAAACGCAATACAAAAAAAAACAGCAACATTTTTATAGAAATCTTACTTAAGCGACTAAAGAATGTTTCTTTTTTTGGGAAAGATGTTTTAAAAGATTTAATATCCAACATTTACAACAAATCGAAGTGGGCACCATTTTAGCTTACAAATACAAAAACATACAATAACAAGGAAAGAATAGCATCTGGCATATTTTTTTAAATAAGATATAGTTAATTTGTATTGTTACTTCACACCAAAAAATTCTTTATTGTATTCATAAAGGAGATCACATCTGACAAAATAAAATATTGTCAATAGATAAAAAAACATGTTTTGCGATGTTTTTTGCGACCTAAAAGTACTGGTACATATAAAAACACAAAACCTGTTAATGTGCATGTTAAAGATCTGTTTATTTACAAAACATCTTCTTCGTCTCTAATGGTTTTTTTAAAAATTTGTATGCTATGATAAAAATTTACTACGGTTAATCTGTCGCCTTGAAGGTCTATGTAATTTTTATAACTGCATTTTTTTTTGGTAATTTTTTTTTTTTCTTAGTACTAAGGCCATGTTTCTGTTTACCAAAAAAACATTTATACAAAAATACTTATCATTACAATATTGCTTACTTTTCAATAAAAGAAACAACGGGTTATTGTAAAGAAACATCTCAAGACTCGTTTGTCTTACTTACGTAGTATTTATGCCACACAGGAAAGTCTGCTGTTTGTAACGATCGATTTCTTTAAGAATTAAAAACTGTTTTCTAGAAAACCCAATTAAACTTATTTTTTATTTGTATCGAATATACTGTAAAGATACAAAATGTCATTTGTTGCAGGAATTTATAAGTGTCTTTGAACGGCACTATAGTAATTTAAAAAACCTCGTTTGTGTGTAAAAATAGATATAAGTAGTTTTTCCAGTTCAAGTTTGCATTCTTTTCATTTGTTTCTTGAATTGTGTTTTGGGTGTTTATTATAAAATTATTAACGCCTGTATATATTTTTAAAATAACAAAAACTTCTTGTTTTATCGCAATATAAACACGTTACTTTTTAATACGAATGTGTTCAATCCTTAAGAAATTTTGCACCTAGTATTAGATACTCAAAGCAGTATCCTTAAGACGTTATAATTGTTTGCCAATATTAGCAAACGTAAAATGTGTCGGTGACAGTCTTTTTTGCATTTTTGGGATTTAAACTACCAAATTGCAAAAAACTTATTTTTTTCAATTGTTATGATCCGTGTGTCTTGGATGGCAGTAAGCTTGCGTATTTTCGTTACAATACATATTCGTCTTTATGGTACAACAGACACTTGTTCTAAACAAAATATTGATATATAAGTAAAACAGACAACAACATACAAAATACGAAGTCTGGCGTAGTCCATGTAGTATGAAATAACGGGCGTAAACTTTGCATGTACAGTGATACATCTGTGAGACGATGAGAAAGCTTCTATTATAAAAACGCACTTATTTACAACATAAAATACCTGTGAAAGTAAAATAAAGATATGTCTAGTAAAATGTGCAAAATATGTAATATTTTTGCAACCGAAAGGTTTTGCATGTCATTATCTATTACTTGGCAAATCAGGATTAATAAAAAAATTCAGATGGCAAAGTGGTCAGAATAAGTACAAAGAAAACAATTTTTAAAGAATATGTGTTTGTATAAAGCTGTAAATCCAGTATAAATTTTTGTAAAATTGCATATAAAAAATTTATTTACTGCCTAGGATTAAAAAATCGAAAAAATCCATTTTTTTGTGAAAAATGAATTTTTCGTAAACAAAAATACAATATTGATACATAAAGATTATTTTTCCTTTTCATTACATAACGCCTAAAAACAAAAAAAGTACAACAAATTTGCGAAACAGAATGTGCTTTTGGGTTAATGGATTTTGGTTTCTTATCTTGTAACACTTATCATTTCAAATTTATACAAAAAATTTTTCGGAACAAGTAACACAAAATTTTGTATGATTTAATTTTCCGGTACAAAAAGATATAAAGCGTTATTAATATTCTATGAGTTTGTGGAGCAGAACACATATTTTTGATTATTAGGTGCATAACAAAAACAATATTCGTGTACGTAAACAATAAGCGGAAAGCATAAACAGTCTTTTTTTTCTATGTATGGTATGTTTTTGTTTCGCCTTAAAGTAGATCCTCAACCTGTTTAATTTGAAATGTTTTGCAATATTATGCGGTATGCATAGAAACCATGTGATTCTAATCTTAACAAAATACAAATATATGGTGTTATTAATTGCAAACTTTTTTTAAAATTAAATCTTTTTGTATCAGCTTTAAAAAAAATTCGGGTGAATAAAAAAAACAACGATGTACGCCTGTAATGTATATGCACGTGTATACCAAAATACTTTTTTTTGCAATGAAAACTTACATTTCAACAGATAATGCAAACTAGAAGACTGGGCACGTCTTTGTCAAGTTGTCAGAATAATACGTATTTTGAAACTTAATTTATGCTCTAGAAGACTGCACGATGATTGACGCAAGGTGAACAACATACCTTTACGTGTATTTTGCACTATATAAATACATCTATGTCTGTGTATCAGATGATTTTTAAAGTATAATGAAATAAAGCAAAACACATTTTTTTTGTTAACAAATTATACAATCTTATGTTCAGAAAATATTAAAATGTGCAAAAAAAAAACCATATTTAAAACCAAAAGACAACAGATTTTAGATGCAAAAAAAAATAAGCGTTTTAAAAAATAAAAAAATGTCTGCGGTCTACACAAATTACTTAGATTTGTTGTTTGCTAATTGGTTTTTTGTACGCTTTTGTATGTTTGTGACTATGCGGAATTTGACAGACATATGTGCTTCTGTATATACACATCATATTTTTATACTGATTTAAAACCTTACATATTAAAAAAAGGTTTAAAATTAAGGCTTATCTAAATAAAATGTCCTGACTTAAACTTACAAAAAAATAGAAAACTTTGTGTCAAAAGTACCGAATTTACCAGATTTTTATTTAAAACTACTCCGTATAAAGCTAGGGCTCTAATACAAAAGAGTCATACGAATTTGGTTCGTGTTACAGACACGAGAAAACAACTTCTAGCAAATAGTTTGTAGCAAGCAATCTAAAATAATGCGCATGCAGTGATGTTTTTGTTCTACCATTAAAAGAAAAGGATTACGAACCACGAACACGAAAACGCAAAAAATGTTAATTTTATAAGTATTTTGTTTGATAGCTTTTTATGCTAGTTTACCGGTTCTAAAAGTGCCACAGATCAGTATATGGTATACATGCAGTTTTTCGTAAACATACACGCGCGCAAGTGTTTTTTGATTACCTTAAACAGTTTATTAACAGAAAGTTGACATGACAGCGCCTATAAATTTGTATTATTAGAAGGTGAACATATATGAAACAAATAGTTTTTTTGTAAAACAGCGTTTTTTTTGAATTTATAACAAGATATCCGGCGATGAAAAAAAGCCGACAGGCTTTTTCTATATTACAACGCAGTGTTAGACGGTCGTATTAAACGATGTTGAGAATAACGGGTAACTTCGACTGGCTTACACGTGTATATAAACCCGTATACAAAAAACACCTCGTTTAACGCTGCCAGCCTGCACGGAGTCGGTAACTTACAAAAAACCACGCAGCGTTATTACGAAATTGTAGCAAGTCGCCGATAGGGATTGCAGGTCGTGCAATTTAGACACTTGAAAAGCCGTTTGTCTTATAAAATTTAGCATAGTCATTTTACTTGAGAATATTATGTAAGTTACAGACACGACTAGAACCCCGAGTAGGATTAATACAGTGGCGTAGCCAGCCGCACAAGAGGGCAAATGCATCCCCCTTCTGGAAAAACTCACGCCTGTTTAAAGCGGGGTCTTTTTTGAAGCGTGTAAAACTTTGAAAATCATACTTTTTAAAAATTTGTATTTTTTAACCTTTCTTAGATTTTTCTATAGAAACCAAAAAAAATATTTTTTTATTTTTAGCTCATTTTTTTTGCCATATTAAAAAAAAATACAGGTTACGCCCCTGGATATACAAATCATTCATAAGTTATATAGGAATAGTCATTGCTACCCCAACTGTACAGGTTTGTTGTGGTATTCGAATCACGCGAAGATCTTACGTGCTATAATTTTTGTCAAATAAGCTAACACCTTGTACCGGTATAGTAGTTTATAAAAAAACATGGGCCTAGAAATGACAGGTTAAGTAAACTAGGTGACAAAATTATTGTTTGTAAAAAAATATGTTCGAGTAATTATCTACAACAAACCAGTATGAAATTCTTTACTTTTAATAAACAAAATGTTCTCTCTGATAGATAACTGCAGTATATTCGTTTTTTTTGTCTATGCACGTATCAGGAAGATAAAAAAAAAAAAGAGAAAGAATAAAAATAAAAAATCAATATATAGATGAACTCTTTTTCACGGTTTTTTATTGCAATTTTGCAAGTATTTACAGTTTTTATATCGATGGATTTATTTTTATAGTTTTGATAACACATATAAAAAAAAAACTACCTTTTAAAAAAACAAATCAGTAAACTAAAATTATTAAACAATAACCGTAATCTATAACACAATATTCTTTTTTTTAGCACAAATCAACGTAAAAAAAGATTTTACAAAGTACAAAACGATTTGAAAAATACAAAATAATTAAAACATATATAATGAAAATGCAAAAAAAAACCAAATGTAGCAGAAAACGCTGTAAATATAAACAGACTTTATAGCAATATCACACTTACAGAGACATGCAAAAAACTTATTAGTTACTAAATACTTTGACAAGCTTACATAAAAACAGTAAATAAAAAATGTGTCTACATTGGTTATTTTGTAGTTTGCATTTGTTTTGTTAAGTACGCAAAAAAAACTGCTTATTTTTCGTACCGGAATGCGTGGCTTATATTGGCGTTGAGTTGCAAATATCCTATATAAAACTAAATATTTTAAATTCTGATAATAGATACACTGTTTAACAGTTAAAGATTGTTTTTTTCTAAACTATAACCATAAAAAAGCGTGTTATTTGATTGTCATTTTGTGTAAAGAACAACTTTGCAGTATTAAAAAGTCTTTATATGCTAGCTAGAATTCGGCTCGTAATACTAAAGTAGGTAATTTGATGGTTAGCTTTTACGTGGTATGGTTATTCTACTTGACAACACAATTTTCGTATCAATGTGTCCTGCAATTTCTGCCAATAATTCTTTTTCGTTGTTTAAACACGCTTGAAAATTTACATGTTATCTGGTTTATGCAATAGCCTTTATAATAAACCTTTTTTACGCAAGCGACAATCTGTGTTGAATATAGTCAGATGCAAGTATTTTGATGTTTTTCGTAGTTTTCGAAATTTTTTCGTAATATTATTGCGAAAATTAAATTGAAAGTGAATGTGAGATGGCTAAGTTTTCATAATGCAGTGCAGAAGACTTGTCAGTAATCGATTGCGTTTTTTCAAAATTTTTTTTAAATACTACTTTAGTAAACCAAGCCTATGTAAAAAAAAGAAAAAAGTATCTATCAGTTTTTTACGAATAAAAAACTATCTGTTCAGCCCCGAAAAAAATCGTTTTATATGTTTAAGTGTAAGTCTTTTCTAAGGATATAGAAAGAAATTTGTACACCAGGATCTTGACCTGCGTTTTGTTCTGTTTTTGTGCGATTTCTATCTCAAATTTGATATGATTTGTTATTTTAACAGATTATCAATCAGTAATTGCATTTTTAAAAATATATACATAACTTTTTTTCCGTGTTGTAAACTTATTTATAGGAACTTTAAGTTTATATTCTCTGCAATACTGTTGTAAATTGTAAATGCATGCCGATCTTTTATTGTCATTCTAGAAATAAACACAATAAAAAAAATTGCAGATTCTCTGTATTGCCGGTGAAATATATCTCATCACAAAAAAAATTCGTTTATGTTTTGCATGTATCTCAAGCTGCATCGGCTACAAAAAGAAGTATAAATTTTAAATTTTATATGTAACTGCATTTTTTGTTTGTACTAAAAACAGGAATATTTTAAAAAACTTTCCGCGGCATAAACTTTTGGTATTATGTAAGAAAAATTTTTTACGGCCCTTTATTTGTTTAGATATGTATTTCTACTACTTGTGAACATATATCTAAAAAAAATATCTAAACACATTTTTTAGTGAAAATAAATAATATATTTTTAAATGCTGTTATTATATTTCTGAAAAATACAATATATATTGCAAATACATACAAAAAAAAGTTACCTGGGCTTATATCACTAAATTAAACATTTTGTTTTTTTCGTTAGAATTAAAAAAAAATCCGTTTAAAAACAAATTTCGTAAAAAGAAGTGGCTCAAAATGCAGCAGTATCACATTATCACAACCCATCCTACTTTCGTTGGACGATAATGTTAATTTTTAAATCTATCATTCCTATGAAAAAAAGCGGCCTTAAATGGTAAAGTTGGTAAAACTTTGTATAAAAGCATGAGCAGTTTAAATACGGAACACAGAATAGTATAGTTCCGACCCAGCTAGATAGCATGTAAGACAGCATATTTTTGTTTTGTATAATTGAAATTTACGCGAGAACATTAGGCACAGCAATTCTGTACAGAATGTGCATTTACAAAGTGTTGTAGAACAGTATTACAAATATCTAATTAGGTTCTAGAAAAATAAGTGTATTTCATGGGGGTTAGATTACAATGCAATGTAATTTCGTAAAACATTTGTGTTGTATAAAGACATAAATTGTAAATAAAAGGTAACTTTTATATGGGTTTTTCTAAGACTACTAAGGGAAATCTCCAACGTGTCATCCAAAAAGCAGTTCTTTAATTTAAATCTAGTGGGCAATACTGTAATCTAGTTAAAATATTCTATTCGTGGAAATTCATGGTTAAGAACAGTTAAAAAGAAAAAAATTAGAAACTAACATAATGTGAGGATTGCCGCATGTTGGACTTTATATTTCCTTGCGGTCACCGATAGTCCGGTTGAGATTTCAATATATTTAACATTTTTTTTTTGTATTTTAGTCCTTTTTATTTTTTTTCGATTGTAACAATAATCATCAGATTATAAAAAATACACTTCCAATGGTTTTTTATAGAATTTTGTTTTCTTTACATCTAATTTTTTGCTTTCTAAATGTGGATGCTTGCAATTAACAACAATAAAAAAAAAGTCTTAAAAAGTAAGGAAGATTGCCAATCTCAACAAAAGAATATTTTGGATTATCATAATAGTGTTTTAATGTTGTAAAATTGCTACATTAACAGTAAAGTGTATTTTATAGAAAAAAAGCCACTTTTTATAATTAAAATTTACATCGACAATACTTTTTAAAATAGAAATACTTAAATTACTTTTGTATTAATTTTTTATGTTTCAAATATGCATATTTTACTATGTATTGTTTTCAATTGTAACCATTGGCGTAGCTATGGGGGGGGGGGGTCGCCCTCTCTTTACTTAAGAAAAAAATTTGTAACCTGAATTTAAAGGGGAGTCCTTTTTAAGGCGTCAAAACACTCGATAAACATATTTTCAAGAAATATGTATTTTTTTTCATTTTAAAAAAAATTTTTGACAAGAATATAAAAAATAGGTGTTTGTTCGTTTTAGCGCGATTTGAGTATAAGCCCATTATAAAATATTTTCTGGTCATGCTACTGTCTTCGATCTCCTCTACGAATACTGCAAAACAATCGTTTTTTTGCTACCTTATGTATATATTAGCTTAAATTGATAAAACACAATTAACCAGCATTCTGTGCCAAATACAAATTTTGCCAAAAGCACATAAGCATTTAAGTATATCATAATATTTTTTACTGTAAAGTTTTAACTTTGATTAATCCGTTTTTTTTCATAAGAACATTGTATATATATAAAAAAAATACTACAAACGATAGAAGTCGGCAATTGTTATATAATTTGATGCCGCAAAAAAAATTTCATTCGCAAAACTACTCATTAAAAGCAATTCGCGTACGGGTTTTTTTTGTGGTTAGTTATAGTGGCTACTTTTACAAACAGTAAAACATCACATACCAAAAATTTGTGTGTTAAATCACCCTTTTCACCTTCCCGTCTTTTCAAACAATTACAACATTGTTTCACACTGCCAATAAAATAGGTAAAATATACAAACTTTGACTATGTAAAAAAACAACAAAGTCTATATGCCTGCCATATAAACGTAGGTGCAGGGCAGATTTATAACAGCATCACTATACGTTTTCGTTTTTATTTTGTGATTGTTTTGTCATACAAATATAATCATGCGTATGCGTTTGCCCGCGCAAGTTATTATCATTATATAATTTAAACAATTCCAGCATATTTACTATACCTCAATTATTTTTTTAGAAAAAAAAAATCACTACTTCACAGCATGACATTTGTTGTTGGTAACGGGAAATTATTTTTTTAGAATTCAAATGCCTGTAACCTTAACTTTATACATACAAAGATTTGTAGGTGCCTTAGATCTATTCTCATATACCTTTTTTAAAAAGCTAGTTTACAAATTTTTAGAAAATTATGCATAGATACCTTAAAACTACTGAACCTGTAGCTTTGAGCCACAAAAAACAATTGATAACAATGCTTTTTGACATATGTCCCTTTTGTACATATATTTTTTTTTTTTGAATTTTTTTTTCACGTATAATTTCTATTGTATTTAGACACGATACCACAATAAACGATTACATCTTTCATTCTTAAAATAATTTTTTTGGCAAGGACAGTTGCTTTAGTCGCAAAAAACACCGTATCATAGTGACGTTACAGGTACCTTTATTTTATGTAAACCTAATGTTAATATAAAATCAAAAACCAAACACTGATAAAGAAAAAAAAAAAAGTAAATCTGATATGTGTAGTTTTTTTGCATAAAACACATACGATAGGCAACAAACTAAATTTGCTATGTAAAAAAACGCTACAGCGTGATTTTTAGGTCATTTTTAATACAAAATTACGTGTAATAGGCTCATATGATATACTAACAACACCTAAAAGTTAAATAACCAGTTTCATGCGGGTTCGAAGCCTTTTCCGTGTACAAAAACGTCTGAATTTAAACATGTTTTATTTATATAGTAGTTATAGATAAGAATATTTCCTTTTTCGCTATCGTTTTGTATGTATATTTGCAATTTTGTAAACAAAACTACGTATTAAATATTATGCATATCATCTGTCGAAACGGACGCCTGGTGTTTTTTATAGATGAATACAAAACGAAGTCTTAAATACGGTTTTATCCATGATGTTCTATTTTCTGTATGGATACAAAAAACTCTTTTCATAATGCCTACATAAACGTTGTCATATGCGCGTGCACTTTTAACACTCGCAAAAACTGTTATAATGCATACACAAGCACATTAAAGCTTTTTATACTTAAAAAACAAGAATAGAAGAGGTTATCACTGCATTGCGAACAGCATCGTACTCCATTACCAGTTATTGCTTTTTTCTTGTTGTCTTAGGCAAAAAACTTTGCTTTTAATTGTTTTTTTTGACATGTTGATTTTTCGTTTTACAAGGTCTGCCTACGTCGCGGTTTAAAAATTGCGTTTACCTGTTGTTTAAAGGAAGTTTTCTAATCATGCTGTTAAAAAAAAGTTGTAACTTGATTTTTAACACTTCATTGAACCAAAATACTAATCACGTTAGATGTAACAAATCTAGGCATGTCCAAATACAATTTTTGCGGTTTACTCTAGTGATTATGTTACAAAAAAAATTTCACTAGTGGAAAACATATGACACTAACTATTTTTAAACCAATTCGGTGAGACACATTTTTAGTCTCATAAAGTTGTTGTGTTATATATGTCTGTTATCTGTTTTTTATGTAAGAATTGTGTGTTTTTCCTACAGGTGCAGAATAGATTTAAAAGAACGGTAATCATTATTCATTACAGTTTTCTCTCGTATACAGTCATTTAGACAATAAATAGTTGACGTCATTGTAAAAATAAATGTCGTTGTTCGCTGGGCTCATCATAACTGGTTTTCTGTTGTATTTTATAAGTACTATTATTCTTGAGTATTTTTTTTATCTCTTAAGGCTCGTGAGGTATATATAAAACGTAATTCACTAATGGATTTTTTAAATTATTTTTTTGGGACATGGCAAAATCTCCTCACGAGGATTTTGCACGAGTGTATTTTTTTTATTCGTAATCTTAAGGGGTTTAATATTCAAGAGAATTGTTTGGGAAATGCTTTCAATATACGTTTTAGTCTAGATAAAATGTACCAGAGTATTATGATTACAAATGCATGCGCATGCAATACTTGCATTTTGGATGCAACTTACAAACCTGATACACGCAAATGTTTTTTTTTTTGTATTTTCAGTTAATTTTTAATATTATCCACAAAAAAGTGTAGCTAAAAATATATATTAAAAACTAATTCATCAAAATATATTATTGTCTTGAGCCGAATAAGATGATTTCCTATAGTTTTTTGCAAAGTGTATAGTTTTCTTAGGTTTTTTTAGGTTTGTCCTATCTAATTAGTTAAGCTCATAATAACTGTGAATAAGCCTTCAATCTCTATTTTTTTACTTGATATAACAAAAAATAATTGAATTATATTTTTTCTGTGCTACGTGCCTAACAAAATAAATGATTGAGAATTATTAGCGGAAAAAAATATTATGTCAGCGTTTATTTTGCAGACGCCTAAATTTAACTCGCTGTAAAAAGACTCAAAGAGTTTGAAGTGCTACAAAGACGGGAAGCATATTCTCTTATATTGTTGATCTGCTGATTTACGCTGTTTTTACACTTTACACTTTAAAGAATTTTAAACCATACAAGATTTGATTTTTTTTAAACAAAAAAAACTTTTTACAACATACGATCTGTAAACGAAACCGTCCTGTATATATAAAAGTGTTATTAAGGGGTGTAACAATAGATGCCAATAAGTTACGACCATATTAAACTTTAAACTCTTTTTCAAGCTAGTTTTGTAACATACGTACTAGCATTGCTTTTTTTCTTGTATATTGATAAGTTTTTCGACTTATGAATTGCTCTTTTATAGTTTGCTAGGAACTATCTTTTAATATATAGGCGTTCCTTTGTATTTTGATATTAAAATAACAGTATTCGTTTAATTTACTTTCTTAAAGTCATTATACGTTTTATTACAGATAGAGAGGATTATTACTATAAAAACAAAATAAACCTTAAAACATATTTGCATGTGCAATTTTAATTGTGCGAAAAATAATTTCAGACAGTGCATACGATTTTTTGCCCAAAACATCGAAAGAAGTGCATCAAGCCTGCCATTCTGCTAGTCGAAAAACCCTTTTAAGTGAAATTTTCAACAAATGTGTGTATACTTTTTTCGTTTTTACAATCTTTAAGGTTCAGGTTTAAGTGATAACAACAAGTTCTAGTTTAAATCGTATATCTTGTAAACAAAGACCTGAGATTCGGGTTTGTACGGCTGTTTAAAACTACCGTTGCATACACATACCGTATAAATGCTGTCGATTTTTCATATAACAAACCGTTTGGCGTATTTTTTTTGTTTCCTACACTTTTGTTCAAAACATCTTTGTTCTACAATGACTGCAGTTTATATGTATTTTTTCGTGGTTGTTACATATTTTGGTTTGGTGCCAAATTATTTAAATCCATCAAAAAGTATTTATGCGCCTAATTAAAAATATTTAAAGATAATTATAAATAAATAATACAAATAACGTCGTAAAAAAAGACGCGAAAAATACAATATAATGTTTTTGCAATTCCTATCTTTTGCGAAATTAGTTTTGTTTGTATTTTTTTTGTGAACAATTACAAAAGATTAATAAATAATATTATACGTATTGATATACCAATGCAGACCTATAGAAGTGTATGACCTGTAAACGTACAATATAAACCTGTGTCAGATACGCCTTGATAAAACAATAACTTGCCCGTACGGGTTCTGCTGCTTTTTGTTTATTTTTATTTTGTTCATCTGCGAATATGGAATTGCCCTTAAAAAACAAGAAAATTTTAACGCCATGTTATTTGTGTTTTTTTGCAATGTAGGTAATATCTTATACTATATTTCTTTACCTGTAAAATATGTTAGATGTGTCGGGCGCTAAATCCTTCTTTTTAAAAGCCATTGTAATTGTTACTACTTATTTATTTTCCATTTTCTTATAAGCTTTTCAAAAAATGGTTTCAATTCGCAAAATCATGTTAAAAATGCAAAATCACTACAAAAAATTATTCTAAAATAATTAACATTTCGATCAATCACACGTCAAATGATAAAAGATAAAATGTCGAAAAACTATTCATTCTGATGCTCAAACATACTAAAAAATATCGCAAAATGCACAATGTTTCCTTTTGTAGTGTTTGCGCGCAAAATTCAATTATAAAAACAATTGCCGTTATTTCTTAGGCAGTTTCTAACAACGCATTACATTTTTAATTTGGGTGTGAACCCAACAAAAACAATTAAATCAGATATTATTTAGTTATTCTAATCTTTTTTTACATTAACTTTACATTTCAAATACTGAAAACAAAAAAATATTTTGAAATTTATTATTTTGACAGATTTACGTTATATTCATATATCTAAATGTGAAACTATAAGGATAACGGTGCACATTTACTAGCAGAACTTTGTACAATCTTAGCCATACATATATCAACACAGCTTGAAACGCTTTACGGCTAGATTTATCTTTTTGCAATATAAAAAACTGCTTTGTGTTTTTTCTTTTCGGTAAAGAAAGATTTAATCTATTTTATAAAAAGAAATATTTTTTTTTCTAGCTGTAGACCCGCGCAAAAACTTATGATGTTAGTCAATGGCATAACAGTGGCCACTTGTTAGAAAAAAGAACCACGCAAAAAATTGTTTGTAAGGAAACATTGTTTCAAAAAAACACATAGTTTAAAAGTTAAAAAATAAAGAGTTCAGGAAAACTTTATTAAGCCGATAACTTGCTGATTTCTGAATATCAGGTTCCAATGCACCCAAGGAAAAATTCCTCTACATTTTTAATCCTCAACTATATAGACTCATAGTTTAAATAAATTATTGTACATTAGTATATAAAAAATCATTTTTTTTGTCTTCCCGATACAAAAAAAAAATATATTTAAGAAATTCGTTTTATATACTTGTAATATATTTTACTGCTTTTTATTCAGTAAGTATTGTTTTAAAAACATATATGTTTTGGTTTGTTGTATTTTATTAATTTTTTCTTGCGATAAGTGTCTAGCATAAAAATGTTAGTGAATTTTTTTAATATTTTTAGTATATATTTGTAATAACTTTTATGTTACAGATGCAAACACAAAACGTGCCGAGTCAAACAAGACTGGTATTAAACATATAGGTGTGGAATGATTGTATTGTAAATGTGTACTTTCAAAGAGTGCCTTTGTAAACGGCCCTTTAAAAAAATAACACATTTTTTAACGCAAACGAAAGCTATGGAGTTCTTTATATAACAACTAACACTTACTTAAGCACAGGAATTAATGCGCTTTTATGCTATTATTGTGCAAAAAAAGGCAGAATATATTGGTAAGAAAATGTCTTTAGATTATCTTTAATGTTGATTTAGGCCTAATTAATTTCGTATCCTTCGCCTTGCAACACAAAAATGTCAATTAAGGCGTGCTAGTTGACAAATATCTCTTCTTTATGCTTCTAAAATGCATTTATTATCGCCAAAGCGCAGATTTTACAATTATAATTACTTAAGAAAATTATTTTATGGTTGCGCAGATAGCAATTATACATGACTTTGTTTCAAACGTGTTTTTTGTCATTAAATAGTTTAAAATGGTATACAAATCTTTTACTACGACAAAAATGACACTCAAAATATTAGCAAATTTGTAAAATATTTTGTTTAGAATATCAACCGCCATACGTATACGCTGTTTGTACGACGTGTTTGCGTATGTATAAAAAAAATCACAATAAAACAAGTATAAGCACACGTAATCGCAATTTAGTAACCTTATAATGCACGTAAAAAAGTAAACAATGTTGCAAAAACAAAAAGTAAGTGTGAGAAGTGTTTATTGGGCATTTTCACTCAGATGTCAATTTAAAGGACGACGCTTGTACGATATACATTATTCGAAAAGGTTTTCACATAGACTTTGCATAAAGAAAACCTTTTTGCCTGTGTGTTTATATAAGAATTTGGTATTTGCTTTTAAAATAAAACATCTTGCGTACAACACTTTAAATGAAAACCATCGTTATGCAGATAATTGTAGTCCAAATATACTTCAACAACATATAAATCTGCATATTTTGCACTTAAAGCTACCAGAATGTTTTAACCGAAGAAAAACATCTTATAGTAAGTTTTTTCATGTCTAATGCAATAAAATCCTTATTATGAAAAAAGTAAAATTTTTCAGAAGACGAACACGCCACCTATATATCTGCAGTGGTATAGTGTGTACTAAACAGGAGACAAATATTATACACAAGTGCGCAAAAAAACTTTCAACGCGCGTTATTATTAGCTTCAAAACAAACTGTTTTTACGCAAGCACTCAAAAGTTGCCGTTATTCTGCCGCTTTATATTAGATATACAGAAAAAGAATCTATTGTAACATGTAGCTGTGAAATAAACAACACAACTTGCTTGCAGCTTTAAAAACAGGCAAAATAGAGCGGTATTGCGCTACACAATGGATCAGTATAGTCGAAAGATACAAGGATCGCGTGCAGCACTAAAAAAATGCAAGCAAACTACATTCATATAATATTTTAAGTTCAACACGCTTTGTAAACACTCAACCAATTACAAATACTCTAAATAAAGCTCGAACCGATTGCTTAGATTAGATTAAGTTTACTGACGCAGGTTTAGTTTGCTACGTTGCATGTTAACTAGAACAAAAAAAGCAATTTGTTGATTGCAACAAGCCTATTTATACGTTCTGTAATCCAATTTGTCAATTTCACTATTTTTATCCGGGGTGGCGCTTTGTTTCCTACAAAAATCCATGCAACTACAACAAAATGGTTTACTTAATGGAAAGAACAAAATGTGAGAATAATTGTGTGGATTGCAACGTTTTGAAAGGACTGATTATTTGCATAAAGGCAGCAGCTTTTGCAAACATAAACGGGCACCGGTAATGCTGATGCACTGAACAGTATAAAAAGTTTTTGTATTAGTATATGCAACAACATGCAGCTTTGCGCATAATCCAAGCTACAGTGCCTTTGCATTTTTTCTTTATCATACGTCTAAAAAAAATAAAATTTTTATAAAAATAAAAAAGACTCAGATGACAACAATGATTATTATGACAGCAAGAGTTAGGCGCACTCCGAGACTAGGTGTATTCCTCCCCCATCAGCAAATTTTGAAACGCCTGAATTTAACTGAGGGTTTCTTTTTTGTTTAGAGATTTTTTTTATTATAAGAATCAAAACAAAAATTATAAACTACAACATCAAAAAACAAGCCTTGAACGCTACACCTATGTTCTACGCACTGATTTCTGCTTGCATCAAAAATTTATGGGTACTCCGGTGATACAGTCTTACTTTTTAATTATGACAAAAGGCGTAAGATTAGATGATTTAACAGGTGTTTTTAACATATTTTCTACATGTGCAATGCGTGTAGGTTATACATAAACAAGAGAAAAAATATTATCGAAGAAAAAAAAAATACTATTAAACAGGCAAATTGCTAACATGTAATGCAGAATGCATATTGTGCGTAAAAAAGCAGACAATGATAGTTTATATTAGATAAAGTACAATATATTTTTTTTTTGTATGTAGTTAATGTGGATATAATTCGGCGCACAATTGTGTTTATAATGCTGTTTTTTTGTTGTCAACTATCCGTCAAAAAAATTTTTGCAATGTTTGTTTGTAGGCTTCACTGCATCCAAGTGTCCTAGCTGTGAAAAAAAGCAGAATAAATGTTTTTTTGTAATATAATACAGTTAGCGTATATAAGTAAAAACATATATACAAAATACTTAGGTTTTTTTGTACGTTTGAATACATTCTCAAGGATTAGTGTTACTTGAATCAATAATGAATACACGAAGGTTTGTATTACACTTACAATACTGTTATAAAATATCTACATTGTTTCTGTATGCGTCAAAATGCTTTGTGCGCATAATACATTGTATTAAACTTGATGATGTAAAAGATTATGTCTTTTATATCTTTTTATGCAGTCGTATCTTAATGCTTCTAAGTAATGTTTTTTATATATTGTTTCCGCAACATTTTTTTCGCCCATATTATTGCATATTAAGTTGTATAACTTTTGTTTTTTTACGTCGAAAGCTTTAAGAAATTTATATATGGAAACTAATAGTAGTGTTTTTCTTATATCAAATTGTGATCATATTGATACCTTCTACACCTTGTTATTGTTAAAAATGGATTAATGCATAGTAGGTCGAAAACTTAAGACATTGTATTTTTAAAATTGCAATATCATACTTTAAAGTTATAAAAATAATTGAGACTAAAAAAGCAATACATGAGGTTATTTAATATTTTCATTTGCAACTATTAAGAGAATACATGATATGTACGCATAATATGTAAAATTTTAACATCAAAAAAAAAACATACAACTTTTAAGAGTGCAAACTAACCGTAAAACTTATTTTTACGATAGAAAGCTAATAAACACTCACTTACTAACAGCAATTGTTCCTTTCGAGATATTCACTATTAGAGTGGTTTATATAAACATTTCCCATCGTAAACTTTATATGTTTACAATCGTACTTCTGTAAAGTAGATATTGTTTTTAAAAATAATGCACCCTAAAAATTATCAATTTTGGCTTTTATTTGGCATACAAAAAATAACGAACTGAAACGTCTAATTGTATGTAAAAAAATCCAAAGGCATTTATTTTACTCCCGCAACCCACAATTTTGTAAAAAAGCTTGTACTTGCGCAGTCGCAAGTTTAATAAGGCACTTAATAGCACAAAAAATGTATACCTTTTTTAGGCGTGCATAAAAACAGCTGTTTTTCGATCTTTTTGTGTCTGTATTGTACGAAATTTGTATCAACAACTTCCTTGTATAATTTTTTTTTGCAAGTGCTCATTTAAAAACACCTTTTTAAAAATCAAAGAATTAAAAATCAATCGCGCTAGTACACACAAGAATACTGCATTGCACAACAATAAAATTTACTGTGTAACAAATAAAAACGCCTGACGAACACAGCCTTATAATTTATCGCAATTGCGATGGCATGTTTTCATGGAAATAATATCACTATAAAATTCAGATTAATGTAGTCATGCTGGTAACGCACGTATTGCTGAAAAACCAAGTTACTTGATAAAACTACCCTGACAGGCTGAAAGTTTTCTGTTTGTAGACCCAAAGCAAAAACATCATAGTTAAGTATATACTAGCAAACGATAATATTAATGTAGTGCATGAAGGGCCTCCGGAAGGGGGGGGGAGGGGGTTTCTTTTTCGGGCCTCGCATAAAAAGGGGCCCTATTGCACAAATTTTACGCAAAATTTTACAATGTAAAATAAAATTTTTATATAACGCTATAATAAATTAAGGTGTCATTTTTTCAATATGCATATTTTTCGATTTCTTAACTATATATTTGTTAAGGTACAATGTGAGCCCCCTTCTGTCATATACCATCATTTATGAAAAACTGCGAAAAAACGTGCTCTTGGCACATACAAAAACGAACACGTCTGTTGTACTTTTGCTTAAGAATATAAATTATGATATAAAATTTTAATATTTTTTTAAATATTGATATTTGATAAGTAGATGATAAGGCTTTTTAAAATACCGGCTTTCGAACATTTACGCTTAACAAGAATACAACTGCTCTATTTGAAATGATAAATTATGTCAGTATATATGAAAGGGTTGACGCGTTCAATATTGACCTAGAAAAAAGATACGTACTGAAAATGTTTAAATAGCAAGGCACGGATGTAAAATTAAGCACATTAACTACTAAAAAACGTTGTATAACAAAGTATTCGGTTCTTATAATACAATAGAATATAAAAAAATAGTCTATTAGAAAAACTGTGGACGTTACGCATCTAATGCGCTTTTTTGCATTACGTAACATTTTTTTTGACATAGTTTTGTGGAATAGTATCTCTTCTACTGTACTTAAAAAAACAGTATAACTATATTTTTGACCATAGAGTTTAGATGTCACTTGGCATAGAAAAGTCATATTAGGCAGCTTAAATTGTTATACAACTTTTTTGAAATTTATAAAGCGTAAAAACACAAAAAAAAAAGGCAAATTCATTGGCGTGAGATAACTTGCAAAAAATGCATTTGTTTACCCTCGCCTCAATTTTTTAACTTTTTTGCGCCTGAAAAAAGTTAGATGTATTTTTGCACCCTTAAGTATTATCAAAACAAAACCTTAAAAAATATTCAATAGCAGGAAAAAGTTTTTTTTTGTTGTTTAAAGGATATTTAATTTTTTAGCCTTCTCTCTTGAAAAAATTCTCTCTGACGCCCATGAGTGAATGTGTATGATTTTACGAAAAATTTCCGCGGTTTTTTGTTTGTAATATTATGTCAACTTTTCGTACATTAATTTATTTAACAAAAGTATATTTTTTTAAATACGGATGCAAAAACCAATATTTTTCTTGATTTTGACAACAGTTTGACTTGTTTTTTAGTATGTTTATAGTGTTTCGGACTAGGTAAGGCATTAAAAATACGTTACAGTAAATTTTTGTTGTAACGTGTTTCGTTCAACTTGCGCACATTGAAGGACCTGTTTTTTTAGCGTATAAAAAATAAAAGTATAAAATTTTTCTCTCATCTCTTTCAGCTACGCTTTTAACAAGTTATGCGTTTTTCTCGCAGTTTACGCAATTAGCGAACACTTTAAAAAGGCAGAACAGTTCATCTAAATAATTTTTTTTCTTAATCCAAATTCATTTTCTAAAACGTTTGTATTGATTTAAAGTTACATCTGCTAAGAAAGAAGCAATTTGTTAAGAAAATGCCGCAACAATATATTACTTCTGCGTCGCAAAAGACAATTTGTCGTGCTGATTTTTCTTTTTTTAGTATGACCTTTTCCGTTTTTTTTTTTTGTTTTTTAACCTATGATAGCTCCTTATAATATAGCACAAATGCTAAGACAAATCTAACGAACAAGAAAAAACACAAATGCACCATTATAAGGCTGG
Organism: Agrenia bidenticulata; assembly: GCA_034694785.1. Taxonomy (NCBI): domain Eukaryota; kingdom Metazoa; phylum Arthropoda; class Collembola; order Entomobryomorpha; family Isotomidae; genus Agrenia; species Agrenia bidenticulata. Next base: position 9,136 of record JAQFYM010001289.1, on the reverse strand, counting down.
AGATGTTGCGGGATACTTTCGCTTTGATCCTTGTGTAAAAACGATATATTAAAAACCATTGACTTCGGTGTATATCTATTTTATAAAACCCCAACTGCAAATATCACTGTATGCAAGCTAAAAAACGTGACGGATAAAATCAAATTAACTCAAAGCAAGATGTATTACGTTGTTTTTAACAAGAACATTTTGTATTGAGTGCGAATAAGTGTCAATTTTTAAAAAAATCGTATTAATGACACAAACAAATGCAATATCTAAATAGTTTTATTGTACACATGTAAATTATTACATGCATACTTTTATTACAATTATTGAAAAATCTTGTATTTTATTAAAGGCAAAAATTAACCGCTAAAAAAATATTGTAACAATTACTGCATTTTTGGCTATTATACTGCAGTATAATTTATATACCTAGATCAATTTATATGAATACATTTTTTTTTATATATCCTTTTTATAAAAAGCATTTTTGTATTTTAAGAGGATTTTTTTTTTTCCTTACTGTATCTACTATGTAATACCTGCAAAAACGTCTTGTTGTACAACTTCTATATAGTAAAAACATTTTTGTTTACAATTTATGTTCGTGTTGCTTTTAAAGTTGTAAATTTTTTTAACAAAAAAAAAGTTTCGAACAAACAAAAAAAGGAATCTTTTGGTCAAACTTTTCTACTAGAGTTAATATTTAAATGCATGAATATTGTTTTCCAAAACAAACAATGCTGTTAAAATGTTTTTGCTTTGTGATGTATTTGTGAAAACGTTTTTACGTACAAAAATTGTTTTCTAAGTCAATTTTTGTGCCTAAAAACTTTACTTTGGATATCATCTAGCTTAATACTAGATTTTATAGGCTAAAGTAAAGCAGTTAGATTTTAAAAGCTCAAATACATTATACAGACTCGTATTTTCTATAAATGTGTCGCTTATGTAGCATGCAATTCTTAGTTTATTTTTGTTTGTACGAGAAAGCAATTGCATTTGTATTTATTTACAAAGCGGTTCGTGCATTACAAAATTTAAATATATGTTTTTTTTTTTTAGCAAGACGGTTATATTTTGCAAATTTTTATGTACTTTGTTTTGAAATGTTTGTATATATTTTTTACAGGCTTATGTGCACCTTAAGTACAGATATTAGTTTATAAGTATTTTTTTGTATTATCAATACGCTTTTGCAAAAAACAAAAGCAAAACTCTTCGTTTTGTAAAAACCGTATCAAAAAACTTTCTAAATCTTTATTTTGCATTAGAAAACATAGCACGCATTTTCATCGATTAATTATATAACATTTAAGCACAAGTTATATTGCCAACAAACTAAGACAAATGTTTTTGTACATATACGTATAAAATTAAGCAATTTCCAAAATGTTTTTTACACCAACAACAAAAATTATCCTTTGATACCGTTTTGTTACCATGTTTGCATTACGCTTTTTTAAATGACGTGTTTTTAAAAAACATCACGGCCGCGTTCATTTTTGCGCAGTTTGTCTATGTATTAGGTCTATGCTATAGTTTTTAAGTTGTTCTTTACAGTGCATGCACGTTTTTTGTTTGATTTTTTTTTGCCAGAACTAAAAAAATAAAATATATTAGTTTGACGCGCGCAGCGCGCCGTCTATGCACAGCCTGCCATCTAAAGCAAAAAAAGCGCAATACCAACGCATCAACAATAATTAAAATACAAAAAACCATGTTGGCTATTAATTAAAAACAAAAACTACACAATATAAATATTTTGGTTTGTTTTTAAACAAAAAAATAACTATAATGAAAAACCAAAAATCATCGCATTTTAAAAATAGATATTTTTGTACGTAAACTGACCACCTCTCCATATTTTTGACAAATGTTTGTTTTGTGCAAATTTTTAATATCCTGCCTATAGGCGGCTAAATGCGGGAGGCTTGCAGCGGGGCCACAACTATTATTAAAAAAAAGGCTTTTGATTTACAAAATATATTTTGGTAGAAAAGACCAAATATGTATTTTTTTAACAGAATACCTATAATATAACATAAATTTCTAGGTATTTGACGATTTTCGAGAAGAAGAGTAAAGCAAGTACCCAACGCCTCCTTGTAAAAAAAGGAAAATATAGAGTCTTAACTATTAACTTTGCAAAATATGGTAGTTGTGTGTATTTTTAAAAGTTGCACAAATAGAAAAAAGCACTTTTTACAAAGACACTGGAAAATATAAATTCAACTTTTACAGCCCAAAAAAAACACTATAGTATATTTTTTTAATGTGTGCTTTTCGCAGTGTTTGAAAATCATTTGAACATGGAATTTATTTCAAAAAAAAAAAAAAGGGCCCCCTTTACTAAAAAAAAAATTACCCCCGGGCCCCCTTGTGCCTTCCCGAGGCCCTGGTTGCGTATAAAAAAAAAGAAATGTATAGAATGACGATTTCTTAATGGTAATAAATGAATACCCGATACACACAGTGCTATTAAAACGCATCCTTTGTTATTATTGCCAGTATTTTTAAATATTTCTGATAAACGAAACAAAGCAATAGAACAATTTTTTGTACAAATACACCAGCGTTACACTTTAAAGAAAATTGCCGAGCGTTCGAGTTTAGAAAGTGCAATGTTTGTTATGATTTAATGCAAACAAGCTGCATTATAGCAACCAAGATTTTGAATTCTTCCCCAGCGCAACAATTTTTATAGTGTCCGGTGCAACGAGTATATTGACTTCGGCACAAAGAGTATTATTTACTATTTTTGTAATACCATTTTCTTTTAGATTATGTATATTTTTTATTAAGAAAAGTAATTTCATATCAAATCAATACAATTTTGCTTTGTAAGATTAACACAGATCTTTTTGATTTTTTTTATGTACCACTTATCTAAGTTTGCTTTATTCACAAATAAATAATTGCAAAATAAAAACAGGATTATTAAAAATCTGTGCACAGTCAAAAATAACTTTGTTTTCTTGCCAAAGAACACCGTCTTTAACAAAGATAAATTATGTTAGTAAGTTGCCATTTTATGTATAAAAAAGATGAATAAACAACCTTTTTTGCTGATAAAGTTTGCAATTGTCACTACACAATATATGAAAAAAAAGAACTGCGAAATTTGCAATTTTTCTAAAAAAAACGACACAAGATTGAATAAACAAAAAAATGATAAAACTGCCACAACACACGCTACTAAAACAGTATTTTGGTAATGTGCAATAGGTCATTAAGATTTATCTGTCATAAAAATATTTATGTTATAATTAGTGTATTTTATGATTTTTGATCTGTGCATTCTTTTACAAAAGGGTTAATCCATGCTAGATGACCTGCTTCATTTATGCAGAGTAATAAAAAACCTCGAATTTTAATGGCCAATAACGTGCTTAATATGATTTTCTCTTTTCTTTGTTTTATCATTACTATCATAGACTTTTATAATGCTTTTTATCTCGTATTTATGAGTATGCATTAATATTAATTGTCAATTAGTAACTACACTGTATTCAAAGGCGGATTAACAGTTTAGGGGGCCTGGGGACACGTTTTTTTTCTGGGTCCCCCTTTTTTATATTTTAAATTTTTTTTAGTGGTAGACAGTGATCAAATAAAAATTTTTATTTTTGTTTATGCTACCATCTGTTTTTATATTTTAGGCTATATTAAGTCAGCAGAAAAAATTTTCATGTTTTTTGGCGTATATCTATTATATTTTTTAAATCTAAAAAACATAAAATTGTAAAAAAGAACATAAAAAATCCATAGAATGGTAAGTATTACAAACCAAAAAATTTAGTTGACAACTCTTTCGGCTGCAAATAATTGTAAAGGTATCTTGAAACTCTGTAAAATTATGTACATTTTATGACAATTTTCTTTTTATAAACATAATTCCAACACGATTCATTTACTGCTTTGTCTATCCTAAAAAATTTTACATTGAATAAAACAAAAAGTGATTTAATGACACGTTTACTATATAATTCTCGCAAACTTGCCCACAGTAAAAAGTTAAAAAAAACGAGGACGCAATTTCTACTATAAAAATACAAAATAAAGCATTGATTTATTAGTTTTATAAGTACATAGTGTAAACAAAATAACAATTTGCAACAAGGTATGAACAACTTAAAACGAACACATTTTTATCATATATTTTTAAAGATTATTTACAAAGATAAAGCATTTTTAAAAGCACACTTTTAACTGTCATAAAAAAATATGTTTTTATATTTATGCGCAAAACACAGTTAAATAGACGCAAAAAACGTATGATCCATCTGTTTTATGTTTCGCTAAATGCAAAGAGGTAAACATGGAATATATAATTATATCGTGCATTCGTGCACGAATACACAGTAACCAAGTTGCTTCATGAATCTAAACATAAAAACATACCTTTTTTTTACAGTAGTTTAAAGCCAAACAAAATCTTATCCATGCAGTTTTTTTTAAAAAAAAGTACAGAATTATTTTTTTTTATTTTTTTTTTTTGTTCGTCGTAATTGTGGATGATTCAAAAATATGTGTATAAAAAATAGTAGTCAAGATAAGTTTCGGATTTTTTTTTTAATTTCTATATTTTACATTGATTATAATTAAATATACATTTTTTTACTACACAACCACAAAAATAAACGGTTCATTATAAATATTGCATATTGATTAAAAAATTTTGCAAAATTTACAAAATTTGCTTTTATTAATACATTAAAAAACACTTAATAAATTTAGATGCTGTTTATTAAAATATTTTTATGTATGAAAATTACAATTTATTGTACATGCATAAACTAGTTCTCTTTTTTTTATTCAAAATCTGTCTTAAAAAAAGTTTTGGGGCCCCTTAGCCTGGGGCCCTGGTGCCCTTGCCCCCAGGGCACGCCCTAAATCCGCCCCTGAATAGGAGATAAGCGCTTAAGAATCGGTTTTGAATAGATATGAAATGTATTTTGAAATAAAAAAAATTGCATAAAAAGGTATCATTTATTGGTTTTATAACAAAAAAGCGTACTCCGATTGCTAAATTAGACCTTGACTCTACGTTTTAATAATAATTGTTTTCAAAAAAAAATTGGGTTATTTCTTTTGTAGCTTTTTTATTTTAATTCAAAAAAAAATTTAAAAAATTCCAAAATACAACACTAAAACCCTTTTTTACACAAAAAATTTGCATTTTAGAAATATAACATTTACAAAATTAGCCACAATACACTTTTAAAAAAAATCATTACTAAAATATATACAATACAAAACACTGTCTTTTATTTTACAAATTTGCGAAATTTTATTACTTGTATTCAACTTTTTTGCAGAGAAAATCATGTCTGTGCGTATGTCTATCTCATTTGTATTATTCGGTAAATTTTGAGCGAGTATCGATATCAAAATCACGACCGAGTAGTCCGAGTATCGAGCATTTTTGTACTCGATTACTTGCCCTAATTGCAATATATATGTTTTTATAAAATATAAAGCCTTGTTATTGATTTATTTTTACAAATATATCTAAGTATATAAATCACTAAAGCTTTTTATTACAAAAAGCAAGTTCAAAAACCAAAGGATTTACTAAAATGAAAAAATATAACAGCTTTGTGGCATAAAAAATTTATATATATGTTACAGGTTAAGTAAAATATTTAGCCAAGTATACTTTGACTGAAATTTTAGCCAAGTAGAAAAAGAAGAAAAATTAAATACTTTGATTAGTCAAAGTATACATTGACTAAGATTTTCGCCAAGTATTTAATTAAAATATTTAAAAATACTGGACTAGTCAGCGTATACTTTGACTAGTCCAAGTATACTTGGCGAAAAATATTTAGCCAAGTATTTTACTGATAAAAATAAAATTACTTGGCTAGTCAAAGTATACGTAGACTAGACAAACTATACTTTGACTAGTCAAAGTATACTTGGCGGATAAAAAATTCGCCAAGTATAACCGAATAAAAAAAAATAAAAAAGTATTGTGCTAAAAAAAGTAACCTAGCACAAATAGAAAATTAAACGATAAAAACAAAAAAGAAAAAATACATAAAACACGAAGAAACATAAAAACGAATATTAAACATAATAGAAGATATGACATAGAAAAATAGCGTCGTCGTAAACAATATCAGAACATAACAGCCACGAAAAAAATACAGAAATAATAGAAAAAAAGGGGTAAAAAAAGATCAAACGCTAAAAAACAACTAAAATCGTCATATTATTTTCTTATTTAACACAAAAATAGAAATATCGACTATTTTTAAGTATAATAAAAAAAAAGATATAAATATAGCTTCGTTCGATAAACAAAAAAACCAATTAAAAATTCTTTTTTAGGGAATTACATATTTTGGTTCATAGGGACTAAAATTATATATAAAAATAAAGAAAAAACAAATGAACTGTTTTTTAACGTAAAAAACATAGTAAATATGTACAAAAAAAACGAATATTATAAAAGAACAGCTTAGCTTTAGGCAGCAACCGTGTTTTTGTTTACTTTTATTTTTTTTGTATGCAGATTTCTTTATAGTTAATCCATATTAATTGCTTGTGTAAAATAACCCAACATAAGTATAACTGTAATGTATTGAGTAAATCAACAAAACAGTACATTTTGGCATTTTTGGTGTTTTAAGACTAAATTGGTAAAAGAAAACAAATTTGTTTATATCATTTTCTGCTTTTGCAGCATATTTTGCATTTTATCAGCAAGTAATTTTATGCTACTTTTTCAGTATATTTAATATTACAAAAAATCAAATCCAAGCTTTAAAAGCTTGCAAAATAATAAAATTATGTCAAGAGACAGTATATTTTTATATGTATTAATATTTATTTACGGGCTTACTATAAAATTGTCACCGTTTTTTTTGTTTTTTGGAAAAATATAAATTACGTTTTACATTAAAGAAAAAAAGACAACAGAATTAGTTAAAACTCGTTTTTTGCATAGAAAAAAAAACTCAAAATTAATTTTAGTGTCGGTTAACCACGAAAAACATTATTTGTAAGGATAGTTACATATTATGGCTGTCTTTTCATGACTTATTTTTATATAATTATAAAAAGCAGCATATGAAGATTTATAAGAATGTTTAAAACGACTATGTTAGCATCAACCGTCTTGACAATATCGATTTACGTAATTTTTAGATATGCGATACTTTTTGATACGTTTAGCGATTTAGAAAAATTATTAGTAAAAAAGTAAATTATTACAAAAAAAAGTATAATTAAAAGTTAATGTCTGTATTAACCCGGCCCGGCCCGTTTTGTAATTATAGAACGAAAGTTTACCCGACCCAGCCTGGCCGTTATTACCCGGAAATACCGAAATTTTTTTAATGTCGGTTAATGAATTTTTTGGCTGAATTTGTTAAAAAAAAACCATCACATTATAAATGTCTTACACAAAAAACACAAATTAAAATGATTCTAGTTAGTATCATACTGCATTGTTTGTTTTTTAAGGTAAAAAAAATATTATAGTTTAATTTATAAAATAATATACAACAAAAAGTTATTTTTTGATTGGCGGTAGTCTTGGGAAAAGAGTAAAAAGCTAGATATCATTGCACATAATTAGAAATAGTTTATAAATATTTTTTCGAAATATTTAGATACGACAGAATGCAAAAACACACAAAAACGCATGAAAAACTTTTAATATTTAAAAAAACGAGCGCAATAAACTAGTTTTTTACGTTTATAAGGATTTAAGCATATTTCTGATTACTATATATTATGCATAAACAACAGAAATTATGTTTTTTGGTTCGTAGAACATATAAATGTATTTGTATATCTTTTTGAATATAATATGTAGGGTTCAAACAATTGGCAAAATCTATTTTTTGCAAGACAAAAATATATTAAAAAATATGAACAGGGATCCATTGATATATAATAATGTTAATAATGTTTTAAATAAACAATTTTGCTTATTTATTTTCTTATTTAAGTTGCTATTTGTCCACGTATATTTTACTCTATAAATAGAATTGACCTTTATGCAATGTCAAGAGCAACCTGTATAGAAATACAATAAAAACCAAAAAACACAATAGTAACTTGTATTTAAGTTAAAAACATTAATTTTCTTATGTATTTTACCCTGGAGTCAGCCGTCGTTCGATATATAAATTACATGAGATATTATAAGTACCAATCTTTTGACTAATCATGTACAAAACAATAAAAGTTTTTGGTCATAAGCATTTAATACTCTTTTTTGTTGGTTCTTCCCTTGATTTTTACTTACGAATTATTGTTCTCCTGGTAACAATTGTTTATCCCCTTTCTTAGATTCTGCCAATTGATTTTGCCAATTGTTTAAACCCTAATAATATGTATTGTATAGTATTTTGTTTATTGCATTTTTAGCAATAGAATAATTTATTTTTTATTTTTCTTATAAAAGATACTGTAAATTATACACTTATTCTCTGCTTTTTACAAGTCAAACATAAAGAACATTTATTATGTTATTTATAAAAATTTTTTTGATATTTTCATTTATTAAAAAAACGACTTATCAATAAAATATAAACGGCAAATATTAATCTAAATAAAGATGTAATTTGTAAGATTCGTATTAAAAAAATATAGTTATAGAAAAAAAATAAAAACGGACCTTGTTTTTGTATATTAAGTTATAACTATTGTAGTAATTTATATGAAAATTACATATTATGGACATTTAAATCACTACGCAAGTTTTATATTGTCCATGTTTATGCGCCTAAAATAAGACAAATCTTAAATATGTGCAAAGAATTATGTCTATATCAGAATTTTTTTTTTAAAATACACCTTTAATACAATATTGATTAAAAGTAACCAGTATTATGTGTAATAATTAAATACTTTGCATTATTTATGTATTTGTAATTTAGGCTCTGTCTTTCGCACCTAAATAAAAAATAAAGCTAATTTTAAAAACATATTTTGCTTACAAGTACTAGTATTACATCTTCATAGATTTCGTTTTTTAAAAAAAATTATATACATTATAAGATGCAGGACAGTAGAATTAATTTCTTTTTTTTATATTTCTTTTGTTTTCCGGTTTTGTATGTAAAAGCAGCAAACCATATATACAAGCTGCATTTATGTAAATATGTACAGACAGAAACTTTTTTCATTT
>JAQFYM010001288.1:0-35953 GCA_034694785.1 Agrenia bidenticulata | reverse complement strand
TACAATTCTTAAGATGTCCACGCAGCTACTACTGAACTAGGGCCTCGAGGGTCGCGAAGCGACCCTGAGGCACTAGTCACTAATACGAATCAACTTCCTTACATTATAGCTTGACTCTGCATGCGTGCCTGATTACCCTCTGAAGTTTATGGACAGCCCTTAGGATTTGTACATAATAGTTTATAAATGATAGGAGTCGTTGAAATATATTTGTTCGGAGTGTCAAAGAATGGGAAGCACAATGGACTGAGGTTGATGGCTCTGTTCTCCAGCGTTAGCTTAGCTTTCATGGAAATAAGAAGCAGAATATTTATATAGTAGTGGCTAAGCTTTTATACTCGTACCATCACCATGCCATCATCGTGAATTCCACTACCACCACAGTCCACAGTCCACAGGCACTATCATTGCACTTGCTAAAACCGTCTAACTTCAAAAGAGGTAGAAGAATGGAGATGTGTGATGTATATTAGTTACGCTTTACGGTATGAACTACTCGGTCAATGAAGTGGAGACTCCATAAGCCATCCTGGCAATTGACCTCGATGGTTTTTTTCCTTATTACAGTATTATTTATGGCCAATCTAATCCAATGACACAATCAATTTGAACTTCTTTCTCAACGACGGACGTATTCGAGACCTTTGTTCCTTCTAATTCTTTTACATAGGGCACAATGTGTAGAACCTCTCACCCTCTCTGGAAACTGAGTTTACTTCCTTCATTTTACCAAAAGTTATGCAAGGAATTGGTCATTTTTATTCTAAAGCTCTGCTTAGTAAAGTTTAGAGTAGCTGCCGTAGACATGTTAATCTTTAAATGCTGATTTGAATGGATTTCAAACATCAATCAAACTAATTTAGGTGTTAGGATCCTGACAGAAATTGGACGACTGAGCCGAACTAAAAAGCTATCTTATTGTAGGAAATAGCCATTCGTATTTTTAATGATTTGCTGGCGATTTTTTAGACAGGCAAGTGATCAACGGTTAGTTCATTACCAAAATTAGAATGCAACTAGTCATAAAAATTCCTATCTTATACATAGTTATCTGGTTACTACAAAAAAGACATTCAATTCAATAATATCATCCCTTTATTTTCTGATTACCTTGTTCATACAGCAAAAAACATAATAATTTTGTGCAGCACTGGCATGCATGGAATCAACTTATACAATACATACACATGGCTCTTTTCATACAATACAGATAGTTTGACTTAAATACGTTTCAGACTTCATTGCTCCAATTACACCTAAGAATTTTTAAAAGAATAGTTAGGAACCATTTTGAGTCATTCATGCTGATAATTGCTTATCTTTATTACTATTTGAAGGAGTTTCGTTTTCCTTTCCCTTTAATCTTGAATGCGTCAGCAGTGTGGTCTTGAGTAGAACGGTGGGCACTGTACATGGCCTTGTTGTGCGAATTTGAAGGCTTGATTTCCGGTCCGCGAGTTCCAGTGTTGGAGTGATCTGAGCCACTTTTGTTTACCGGAAAGATCCGATCGATGCCGTTGGGGAAAACATTCGCCCTTCCATCCGTACCGTTCACCCTCGTTTGAGGCTTGCCCCGTCCCTTCTGAGTTCCGTCCTGAGTAAAACGGGTGGTAGGTCGATTGGTTTCGTCCAATACGCCACCATTTGCTTTCCACGATAGCTTTGCTCTCCGTACCTTGGTTCTGAGGGCTGACTATAAGCAAATAAAGAGAGTAAAGTCCGGGAGAAAACGGGGTTTTGAGACTGAAGGGATGGTAAATCATCCCCATTATTATCACCCTATACATTGCACTTTAAGTGTTAAATTACATCTAATTGCAGGAGGACTTACGTGACCAACTTGATAGTATGGATACACTGAAACCTTGCATGAGAAGCACTTTTCCCAGCTATTGGAAAGAGAATACTTGCTGCTCCAGCTACGTCCACATTCGGGACACTCATACTTGGCGTAACAGGATTCATGGCCCTTGTACGGTGTTATACTGTCAATCTAGAAGTATAGGTAAACTATTAGTTGGAAACAATTTGACATTAAGATCAACCAATGTTACACTTACATGACCGCACGGCATCAAGTGGTTACCGCAATCTCGACAAGTACATCCATATTTCGCCTGAACCAGAGGGGATATCCACGTTTTGCACAAGCAAGGGCAACAAAAGTAGTAGAATCGGTAAAAAACCAACGGGTCATCATCATCAAATCCGATGGGGTTTCTGTAAACTGCCCTTAAGGTCTTTGGATTCCTGGTCTTAAAATTGTCCCCGATGTAGTGCACTTGTTTAAGTACTGGACCGATCATTAGATTTTTCAACAATGGTACATCATTCTCTGGGCACGCCCCACCAGCCCAAGGTACATAGTAGTAATAAGGGTCAACTATGCTAGGAAGGAAGTACCCAGGTCCGAGATTGAAAAGGGATGTACCTCTCATGAACGGTTCCAACTGCTCCAGTGGGAAATTGAAGTAATTGTTGAGGCATCGGAGTCGCATACCATGAACAGCTTCAATGCTGTAGTCCAAATCTTCGTCTTGGATTGGGGGCACTGTCCAGGCAGGAATCCGATTGACTCCAAACCCCGTTTCATCATTTGGTAGGAAGGTGCTTGTTTGATCGCCATAAAGGGGACCAATTGGCTCCTTCTTTACTACCGGTTTTCCACACTTTTTACAAATAACGGGTTGAGGGGCTGGAACAGATTTTTTCTCGGGCTCGCTTTCCTTACTTGCGGTACTTGGGGGATGATAGATGAAGACGCTGGCGTAAGGAGATAGGGAAGACATTTGGATTGATTGAAGGATGACTTGGTCAATTCGTCTAAAAGTAAAATGACATGCCGATTAGTAAACCACATTATACACGAGCCACGAACCATCGTTTTCTCCGGACTTTCCCAATTTAATTATAAAAAAATCTAGACAAATCTGCAGATTATTCATATTAATTATTAATTCTAACCCGTAAATCTATGTAGGTGACGGAAGGGTAAATAATGTACAGTAAGTGGTAAGTACCTGTTCAGGAATTCAATCGAAAATCAATGGAGTTGAAAGTTGAGAGGAAAAAATTCTTTGCCACGGGACAAAATCTAGACGTCTGATCGTTCGAATGGTTTTCCGAAAACTAAATCAAAAAGCTAAAATTCATGGCAACCAAGAAAATAAATATCTGTTATTTTCGGCAATCAATCGTAACCATGGTGTGAATGCAACAATACCTCAACAATAGTAACTAATTTATTTCCAGACGTAGCATTATGAATTTCTCCTACCCGTTCTGAAACTAGGCTCTGTCCATTACTTATTGTATATTGTATTATCCGATTCGAAAAACAAATTAATCCACCCGCATCCGTCATTCATGAATCCCTATGTAACATAGATAGATATGTACAAATAAACCTATGAAAGATTTTTAAATTACGATCACATGAATTGAAAATGCAGTTACTAACATGCTGAGGCTACAGTTAAATAATTCCTTATGATGATGATGAGGGCTTCTTGCATATCCCACCGGATCGGAATCATTCATTTATCTCATGCACGGCATCAGCTCATCCTCTGTCCTCTCTTGACATTCTGAGACCTTTGGATGAATGCAATGTTGTGTGATAACAATTGTGCATAAATCAGCGAAATTATAATGTAAATGTGGTTTGTGTGCAAAGGGATTGGATATTTTAATGAGATGGACAAGATCGGCCAGATCGGGTGGATGGAAGATGTAATGATGGGAACGGGAAAGGGCATTGAAAAAAACCCAATTTCAGTGAGTCAGCTCAGAAGGTGAGTTGACGTTGGAGGTTGGAGACTGGGCAGCGGGTTCTCTCTATTTCTCGGAAATCTTGACAGTGGACTGTCAGTAGTGTCAGTCCATCAAATCCAGTCAGATTATTGAAATACTTTATTCATTTCGACATTAGCTATCAGTTTATAGTTTCGTCAAGGTGAGGATTCACTTCTTCCTAAACCTAGCTTCTCCGAAGTAGTAAATAAGAAGGAGATTGAAAACGGAATAATACAAGTTAGAAACCCGGTCTGAACGGCTGCTTTTGATTTTTAATTGATAATCCAAATTGTTAAAGAGGGGGTCGTGAGTGTCAGAAGTCTGGTGGAGGATGAAAGCCGATAAGGTACGATTGGAAGTCACATTGTTGATCTTTAATTAGGTTTTGAGGCTTTGTTATAGATTTCGTGAATTAAAATGGATAACTCCTAATTGTTGATTGTAGGGACGAGTGGTATTCGTGCACCCTGACTTGGGATTGGGTGGAGCAGAGAGACTAATTGTGGATGCGGCTGTGGGGCTTAAGCAGCGGGGCTACGAGGTCACCATTTACACGGGATATCATGACCCCAGCCACGCCTTTCCGGAAACTGTGAATGGAACGCTTGAGGTATTGCCGATAGTTTATTTACAATCAGTTGTGGAGGATTTCTCGAAATCAAAGGGTTCGTTCTTTTGAATACAGTTTTTATTTCAATTTCCCAGGTGATATCTGTAGGCCACTGGATTCCAAGAAGCTTCTTTGGTAAGCTGGTTGCACTATTTGCCTACATCAAAATGACCCTGGTGGCCCTGTATGTGACCATGGCTAGTGTCAGTAAATCAAGGAGGCCAAAAGTGATTGTATGTGACCAGGTAAAGTTTCATTTATTACTTTTATTAGGATTAACAAAATTATAATTTAGCTTTGAAGTTTGAAGTAATATTTCACAGTTTATGTAAACTTATTTCTTTAGGTGTCTGCATGCATTCCATTTCTAAAAGTACTGCCCTGCTTCAATCTACCTAAAGTGATGTTCTATTGCCACTTTCCCGACCAGCTTCTGACGACACGGGAGTCATTTCTTAAATCTTGGTATAGAAAACCGTTGGATTTTATTGAGGAGTTTACGACGGGTCTGGCAGACCGAATTGTTGTTAACAGTGAATACACAAGTAAGTCGTGTTAGTATTCATTGATTGGACAATTAGTGAGGCGGATTGAAAACAATTTTACGGTTGTAGGAGGTGTCTTCAAAAGTACGTTCAAGAGGATTCAAGCTGTTCCAGATATATTGTACCCCTCTATTAATGCACGACTTTTTGATGAGATTATGAAATCGAAGCAAAACATCAAATTAGATATTCCAAATGCCAAGCACGTTTTTGTTTCTATCAATCGATTCGAACCAAAGAAAAATATAGCACTCGCGATCAGGACGCTCAGTAAGTTTTTCATTGATACGTTAAAATGAAGCTCTGAAATGCGTAAATTAAACTCACTTTCGGAATCATGATTACTTCCATAGAAAAGCTTCGTACGTGCTTGGAGGAGGATGAATGGAACAACGTGCATCTAGTACTAGCTGGAGGCTACGACCCAAGACTACAATCTAGTGTTGTGTACTTGGAGCAGTTAAGGAAAATTGTTGCTGACGAAGGGGTGGCGGATCATGTGACATTTATTCTTTCCCCAAAAGACGGTGTGAAAGTGAAGCTACTTTCAGTTTGCTCAGCGCTGGTGTATACTCCGTCGAACGAGCATTTTGGAATAGTTCCACTGGAGGTAATTCAAAGTGAATGCAAAATTCCTGTAGTTTGATTGTTAAATATTTCTGCTAATTTCATTTGTGAATTTAAATCAGGCGATGTACATGGGTAAGCCAGTGATTGCAGTGAATAATGGTGGTCCTAAGGAAACTGTATTGGATGGAGAAACAGGATTCCTGTGCCAAGCAACGGATATTCACTTCGCTGTTGCAATGGCCAGGATTGTAAAAGAGACCCAACTTGCTGAACAGTTGGGTAAATCTGGGAAAAAGCGATTCATGGAAAATTTTTCATTCGAAGCTTTCTCAATAACTTGGGACAGATGCATAGAAAATCTGGCAAGCCGATCTCCAATTTTTGGCTCTAACAAGAAAATTTCTGCGAATTCAACTAGGGAACATGTCGATTAGTTAAACACCCACAATCATTCAATAATTTCCAACTGTTACCAGTCACCAGTAAGATAGTTAATAGAACTTGTTGAAAGCAGCCATATTTAGAATATATGCAAGTTCAGTCTTAAAATTCGCAAGGGTTTTTCCTTTTTTTATCGCTGAATACTTTCCAACGATTCCTTTTGTCTTGCCAGTTTGAATTAATTGCTCTAGCTTTGATCGCCTGGTTATAATCAGCTCTATGTGTTATTAATGTAATTGTATTTTGGCAACTTTGAACAGCGTTCAGGAAAGTATATTTAAAAAATTATATTTATTTATTACCAAAATCAATTGTGTCTCATAGATTATAGTTATTACTTTTAGAAGAAAGGCATTCATCAAGTCTTTTGGTTTGGTCAGTTTTAAAAATTTTCGTAGCAATAAATTCATTTCATGAGATGTTAACAGCTTAATCTGCAAGAAATCGAATGTTTTAATCAAAGTTGCTTATGAGTGCAATCATTGGTTTGTTCTCATCATATTGTTTCTAGTTAGGAAATCAGATCTTCAATAACATTCCAATTATTCCAAAGAATAGCAATATTTAAGCTAGTAATAACTAATCATACGATACATTTTAAATAAGAATGCAATTTAAAAAGGTGATGCAATGTGTTAAGTATTTGTAAGTTTGAATTTTGTAATTCAATTCAAACTTTGTTATTAATGCCTTGTGAATTCCAAGTATTTTGGTGATTAGTTTCGTTCTTCATTTTATTGTATCCTAGTCTTACTGAAACTACAAATACATTCCACTTTACTTTAATATATAAACTGCCATAATTTAGGCTGATTTGATTGCACCTTAAGAAATAAAAATTTAGCGTATGCAATCTTTGCAATAAAATAATCTTGAATCAAATTGTATTGTTAAAATTCTCTCTGGTCTTTCTTCGTAGAGACAGTGTAGGTTTAAATCAATCAGGCAAAGTTCATTTCTTTAAAAAAAATTTTAAATGAGCGTTTTTTACACCAACATTAATTTTTATTATTCTTTTAATACTCGTCTCGTGCAACGAAAAATCTAAAACACAATTATACGCAGTGAATGTAATAATCTGCTGTCGTAACTCGACTCCCTCGATGATATGGCCGATTCCAGATTGTTTGAAACTGCATCTTTCCATGTGTACCTCGAATTCACTTTGATCATATCAAATAACGGCAAGCCCCCTTCACAATTTCTGATGGAATGGATATGGATTTTAGTTGTAATTTCGTGCTTCACACCGAGGAAATAACGATAGATGAGAAGGGAGTTATTAATGAACATCTATGGTGGATGACAAGTGTATAGCTAAAAATAGGATGATCTCAACTTTCCTTTGAGCCCCGTATTCCCACTGCTTCGCAAACAGACAGATAAATAGAGCTGAATATGAGCTTGATGCTATTGTTAAGTAATGGATAGCGTTTAAAAACTATATGAATCGGATTTCGAGTATCCTTTGCAAGTCCTCCTTGCCTCATACACAGCTCAAGAGTCCACTAGGTAAGAGCGTGACCATAAAAAGTTGGCCATTAAATGTTTATGCAGATGATTTCTCCATATGATGCTATAACGGAAAGTCTGGAGACAAATTATGATACCAATGGATATGATTGTTTTGAATGAGAACCAGATATATATAAGCGACAACTAAACATGTTGTTTCCCGTTCCATTGCAGTTCTTTTGGTTTTTTCCCTATTACAATAAATATACATGAATATTAGGTAATCGAGTGTATAATTACAACGTGATCATTCTCATTATAATTAGCAACTCAATACGCACGCACGTTCATCTTCATTCGCTGCACAAATACAACATTTTCTATTTCTCGGGGATCAGCAAGTCAATCAGATTTCTTCGCTTTGTGTGATGTCTTGTAAGTTTTGTTCCAGCTGTTGCTTTCTTCAGATTCTTGTTTACAGAATATTCAATAAAATTGATTCTATGATGTTGAGATACAATACAGGGTTTCGTTTCACTCATAGCATCAACAAACTGATTTTTAAATTACATTATATAAGGATTTGTCAATCATATATTATTTACATAAGGGAACTAATTGATTGTTCTTTGTCTATGAGTTAAAACGAAAAATACATTTGTTCACATTAGAACTCTTGCAGATATTTCATATTCAGGTGATTCATACGAATAATAATGACTGTGCTGGAGCCTTTGATAATATCCACATTCCAGCTAGAGCCATAAAGCCAGGTGGTTTATAGTACTGAACAATTAGATGAACTGGAAATAAACGCTAGATGTGTATTTTCTGCCATTTTAAAAGGAAATACAGAGAGGGATCTTCTACTGTAATCGACCGATTTCAGAGAAAAAGGAATAAAATTAAGAATTTGATATCTGAGGGGACATAGATAAACAATGGTCCAATATGGTGCTAAAAAGCGACAGAATTGCAAACAACATGTCAAGATTAATGACTACATAATTGAATGACTAAATATCAATATTAGTAGTAACTAATTGTTGGGGGGAAAACTCTGGCTATGCGCTACACTGGATATTGCAAAACGACTTATAAATGATTTGCAATATATGTTGTTGATTATGCTCATAATGATTGTATAATAATCCTAACTATCACACCTCTTCTATAACAGGATACCACCACAGTCACACGTCAAGCTCTAGTAAGGGATTCCATAACCTCTTATGACACTTATGGTTCATGCTTCATTTGAAATTATTGATTTTATCGTTAGCGTCTGTTTGTAGCTTAAAATATTTCAGGGAACTCGAGTAGTTGATTGTTCACTCCGTCCTGTCTACACGTTTCCTTAATAACATCCACTTAATGAAGCTACAAACTAACTATTACACTTCTTTTGTAACCTTAACACCATACACAGCATACACGTGCAGTCAGTCAAGAAACATGACTGAATCTAATCTTTTTAAATAACCTTAGCAGTAATACTTAACACAGTACTGGATTCCGAAGTGACTTCGGTAAAAATTGCATCAGTTGATCATATAAGTGATCCATCAAATTATGCAATATAATGCATATAATTTATTTGTATCAGATTTGTGTGATGTATCTAATTCCACCCGTCCACATCTGAAAAATCTACGTGGCTAAAACAATAATTAAACAAAACATCTGCAGGGCAAACACATAAATTCCCTGTTTTGAATCTGATGTTATCCCTGAAAAGTCACCGTCATATAGGAAGTTTCCGAACGCAGATCAACTGCTTTTAGGTGATCAAAAGTTCTAATATTGGAATATCTAACGTCAGGGTTAGAATTTCAAACTGAGGAAGGAGCTCGTATTTATACTTGAATCAACCTTAACGGAACTTGAAGTGCACAATAATTGATCAAGGGATAGTGGCCTGTATAACTATGGCCTGAAAATTAATCTGTCAAGGTGAAAGGCAAATACAGGTGTGCAAGTAATATATACGGTTCTCAGATTAGTTTTAAAGAAACGGTTGTACACAAGTTCCTTAACGCAATAAAATTAGCCACCATTAGTCAACGTGTAACAACAAACAAAAAATAAAGAACTATTATTTTCTTTGGCCTCTTGGGTGGCATTGGCAAACTAAAATAATGGATTCTACATTACAAAACAACATAATTAAAATGGCTGGCTATTAGTCTTAAGTCACTCATTGCGTAACTCAAAGGAAGATTATGACGCGTAGAGCTAACTAACGATTATAAGCTTTGCAATTAAAAAGAAATTCAATATAATCCATATCAGTCCTCATAAGAACCCTTGTAACAATGGTCAAAAAACTAATTGATTAAACGGATCGGCACAACGACTGACTGGCCTACTGGGACAGATACTCTTTAAAAAATCTAGATGATGTGCAAAGTCCAGATTCCTACGGTTATTATTAACGGTTGCTCTGTAGATGCATAAAGTTGACTTCATAATTTTCCCCAAGACTTAAAAATCGGCGAATTCTTTAGCACATCTTTCTGTCGACGAAATACGTAGCACTTCTTCTTCATAGTCGTCAAAATTGCTGGTATCACCAGATCCTTTACATTTAGGGATGAAGGGGGCTTCCACCTGTATCAAAGAAACAAATTTTAATGAAAATCTTTCCGAAACTCATATAAATTTCAGACAAATACGTTCAGCCAAATCCCTTCAAAGAACTTCCCAGAAAATAATCAAAGCATCACGTTATTGAGACTTTCCCTTTCAGAAATACACGGGTTTAACAAAACGTAAATAACACACAATGCTGAAACCGCTACTGACCAACTACTAGAAATAAATTAGCTGGCTAATCGTAACTAATTATAAGTCTAGTATCTCTTTTTAATCGTAGTCATTTATTTCTGACTGGCTGGTTCCCACAATTGAGACCAGAATATCTGTAGATAAAACATACATTCGTAACTGACACAATGCAGCTAATTATTAGCAGTTTGACCCTCTTTGTAATTAAGTATACAGGGTAGCCGCATTTACTAGATTTGTGCCAGCAAATGAAGGATCGAAAGGATTAATTCAAATCAATCCACTAGTCACTGACAATCTGATGTGAAATCAGATTGTTCGTCAATTATTTCTTGAAGCAACGTAAATTTATGAATTATATGATTCCCGGTACTAACAATAAGATATTAGACGTAAACCAACGATAAAACATTAGTTCTAACAACGGGTACACGCACTTCCTTCGAGTTAGAATAGTACAGGAACATGCAAGCTCAGTGATGGAAGTGATGGAACGAACGAACGAAGTGTGCATATTCAAGGACACAAGAGAGAAGCAGACAATCAAAGGCAGCCCCACTCTTTTAATTAGACAAATAATACTATAATCGCTACCAAGATTACTCTGGTTATAAGAGTTAGAGAGGACATGCAACTAGAACTCCTCAAAATATTGTCCACAGGGGTCATCCAAAGAAATTTTAAAGATATCATCCTCTTCTGGTATAGGATCAAAATATCGCGAGTCTCCTGCATGACGCACGTTCGGTTTCAAAGTCGCTTGTTCCTGAGCATCACATACTCATTTTATTATTAGTATCAATTTAGATGCATCACTACTTTATTTTCAAAATCATGATAGAAAAATCGAACTGACTACAATAACGATACACGCACAAGTCTGAGCAACGGATCTTCATGAAAGCTGATTACGGAATCAACCTACAAACTTCAAAATAAAACTATCATAGGAATGCTTCAATTGGATGTCCCACTGGACTGGTATTGGCCGAGCAAATACTATCTCTTGAAAACTAATTACCAACGAAGTGTGTGAGGAAAACCTGATGAAGATATAAAGAACGTATGATATGGATAATCCGGGAAGTAAAACGATATTAATGCTTACATACAGGGGCATAAATAAATCATATCAGTAGCAGCAATTATGAAAACCGTTTAGGGCATATCCTAGAATACTTGGTAGTAGGTAGATTTTTTCAATCTTTTAGTCTCAATTAAGTGAAAACATTATCGAGATCTATTTGTCGTGTCTGTCTGTACCTTCGTAGAATCCCAGATCATAATTCTAATAATAATATTCTAATTCAACTCTTCTATTAACTTAAAACTTTTATTCCAGTTAGCAATCAAGTATCCAAGTATCTACACATGGCATGAATCTACATGCCGACATAATGTGTATTTTTCCTCAAGAAAGTTTCCTATTGCTCCAACTCACTAATCGTACATTGTTCCGCCTTACTTTCATGATATTGTAAAGCCTCTGGAATAATAAAGCTGACAAGCCTACCTAATGATAAGGAAAGGACAGACGCATTAGAGCAGCACTCCCTTCCTGCACGACGAAGAAAGACTTTTTTCGGTGGGACTACGATAAATCGGTTTCATGTTGAAATCTTCCTAATGCAACTCATGCATTCTGCAGCTTTGTGTAACTTACAATTGTACTGAGATCAAGGAGATTAGAATAATTCAACATCGGAGCAATTCGCAGTATCAGTGCAAACATCCCACTGCGTGTGGGTTTTGAACCCTGAGGCAATATTTGAACGGAAAATACTATAATCATGCCATTAGTAACTTCTAGTAGCCGTCAATTATTCATGTAACTTAGTAAATATCCTGTTGTAATTTGATAAATACAAATTCAATTCTACTTGACATGATTTTATCTTCACAATTTAGATTTAGGTTTAAAGCAAAGTTGATGGTAGATAATTGGACACGAATTTCATCCCAACCTTGCTCGATATTGGTCCAGTTAAATATATTAGATTGGCCTTCTTGTAGGCATGCATATTAATACACAAAATACATACCTTCTTCTGAAAAATGGCAATCCAATCCGTCGTGGCGAACCATTTGTGGCTTTTTATATCATTCACTCCATTCTTCAAGTTACCATATCGCTTGGTCAAGTCAACCTGAAACATCAAACATTTCACATAAATTTTAAAGCAACTTGATAAATGAAAGTGAAATAAATTCGATTTTACCTGAAGCAGATTTCTAAGGAGGTCTTTCAAGTCATTAGAAAAATGAGAGGGGAAACGGACTCTCCCGGAGACAATTTTTTCGTAAATCTGAATTGGTTGGTCGGCAAAGAAGGGCGGATACCCGGCGGCCATCTCGAAGACAAGAACACCTAGGGCCCACCAGTCAACTGCCTTATTGTATCCTTTGGATAGGATGATTTCTGGAGCGAGGTATTCGGGTGTTCCACACAACGTCCACGTTCGCCCTTTTACACGCTTAGCAAATCCGAAATCTGTCACCTACAATAATGATCAAAAATCAAATTAGGGTAACGTAAGGGAAAAAATCCAGAAAGTAAAGTGCTGGAACTGCAGTAACATTTAGGTACCTTAATGTATCCTTGGCTGTCAATCAGTAGATTTTCGGGTTTCAAATCCCGGTAGATCAAATCAAGGTAGTGCAGGTACTCGAATACCAAGACTATTTGGGCAGCATAGAACCGTGAATGAGGCTCACTGTTCACGTATAATCAGTCATTTTCAATTAGATTAAAACTCTTGTCCTTTCGGTTGTTCACAAATTAATGAATATTCAAAAATCATACAAAGCAACATTGAACAATACAAGAAGTCCAAAACCACTACAGGACAATTTCCATTCCATAACCAATTATCATGCATTGATTGACTAGAGCATCATCTCTCGTGGGAGTTCAGTTCCACGGAGGACGAAAACCTAGAACGTCTAAAACTACAGCTCAAACAATAAGCATGAACAACAGCCTCTGGTATAATTTAACTACTGTACTACAATCCAACCAAATTTCTAAAACCCATCACACATGAAACGGCGAAATCAAAATGATTCATACAGCATGCAGAGTATACCAAAATCCACCCTGAACAGATCGTTAAAAAAGTTAAGAGAAACAGTCCTTGTTACTCTGCGACTGTTTCTGTAGTCGATAGAAAGATCTACAGTTTTCACCATGCGGGCAAAGGCGACAGGATGTCCATTGCTGACCTAATGGAAGTGGGGAAAGTTTTTCGTGGACATCGGCAAATTTAATCCAGCATCTGTCTCACGTAAGAAAAGGCTTGTATTTATAATTGCAGTCTATCAGGTGGAATTGAGAATTTACGTCATTCTATCGAGCCAACATGAAACGAAAAAAGGGTTGTTGGGAAATATCCCTTTCAAGAAAATATATGGGACAGAAGTGGCACTTCAGTACAAAATATCCATAAAAGAAAGCAGAATCGTCGGTATTGTACCGGAAATCCTACAATTGTGTACAAAATCTATCCTATACATGCGTCCACCATGAACTCTCCTAAATCTGTCCAAGTTGAGTTGATTTCAAAGCAAAAAAATGGACCAAGGAATAAGATTACAGATTGCTAGAACATAGATGTACTTTGAAGCTCTACAATCTACATGTTAGCTCTATCTACATCTCTATTAGCGACACCATGCAATATTGTTAAATATAATATTTTTACTATTGTGGCAAAAACTACGTCTTTGAATTAACAAAAGGGACCATTTACGTCAGAAGATGTTATGTACGGAAAATACCAAACTCATTGAAGATGCCATAAATGAATGCGTTCGGTGGGCCAGCATGGTAATAGCCGCATAGCAAGACTATAATACAGATCTACTACTCCAGGATGGAGAATAAGGAAAATTGGATTGCAAAATAAAATAGCCGTAAAGTGCTTTGGAAGCTGTAGTGTCAAAGGATAAAACTAGAACATGCTTCCACCATTTATGGCTTACTAATGGATGAAGCTGTAGTAGCTTGGATGCTTACCTAAAACGACCTGTTTTCCTCAAATGAGAAAACATCTCCCCTGTAACAAGGTTAAACAACAAACATGTATTAGTAAGAGTTGAATGACCTTACGCCTGTTTTCAGTTTTTTCTCTCACTCTTTTCATCGTCAGCACAAGGGACAATAAGAGAAAGGACACGAGACACAATTCTCACCTCACTCAACATTTCATTTCTTTCTTCACTGAGCGCAACATTTCTTAACTCAAAATTTCCAATTATAGTTAAATTGTAGTTAAATCAAGTAATGTTAAAAATGTCCTTTAACAATAAGAAGAGCAACGTTGATAAAAGTCTGAGAAAGGCTTCTGTCCTACTAGTGTACCATCAACTTCATCATCTTCCATGGCTCACAATCCTCGGTGAAAGTTGAAGAAAGTGCTCCTTTCCCAAAATACAGCGTCTCATTCTCAAATTTGGGGACAATGTGAAAAAGTTTGTTGTTCCAGTCAACAATGGAAAAATTGCTGTTCAAAATGAGAAGCTTGAGTGGGTGGAGCTAGAAGAAACTGGTGAATAATGCACAAAGGTATGAAGAATGCATGTAAGAAATGCATAAATGTATGTATATTGTGTTGTAGATTCTCCATTATGTTCTCAAGACCGTGTTAAACCACCACCAGTCAAAAGACACACAATGCTCGACAGCATCAAGGAGACATTAATTGTACACACGGGATATGTAGGACCTGAAGAGGACTTTGGGAAATTGAAGAAAAATGATGGGAGTTTCACTCACTTGACCCAAGAAGACAAACCGATAATCATCAAATGGCAAGAGGGGATCTTTTTTATACCCAGAAAACGACTTGGCAAGGGTCGAACAAGAAATCTAGATTATACTGGGAAGCTTCTAAGGTAATAAAAATGTGTTATTCAATGAGATAATAATGATTACTATTTCCTGATATCATAATATATATTTAGGAAATGAAAATCTGCTCACTGCCGACTTCACTCAGAAAAGAATCAAAAGATCCTCCTAATCAGGGACAAAAACAGTGAAACTCCAGCTTACTGTGATTTTGCCCCATTTTCGAATCACTACACACGATGAGATGTCCATTAACTTGTACTTGAGAAGCGATATCATGAAGAAGTACACTGCTATTTCCATGTATATAAAAAATCATCCTGAGTCAAGATTTGTGATTGAGAAATCATGGAACGTCCCCACTACTATAGCTACTTAAAAGTTTACTACAATTTCTGTAAGTATTGATGTTTATTGTTTGTATTATGAATGCTATTAACTTGCATGCAATAACATCATTTTGTTATGATAACCACAGACGGCGATGTTCTTTCTTACCCAGTTCCATAACATTAACTGTGAAGAACAAGAAAATATCAACTTGCTGATGGGGTGGATAGCCTACAGTGAGAAAGAGAAGAAGGGAAAGTTTGGAAAGTGTGTGGACTGGGACATAGTTGTCAACATTTTAGAATATGTAACAATCTCTTCTTCTCAACTCAACCACTGGAGAAAGTCCTAGAACGAAGTCAGAGTCCACTACTTACCACTCCGTGCTTCAAACTACTCCATCACACTTATGAAGGTCCCAACAATAAGGGTGGACTTTATGAAGGTAGGACCTTCTTAATACGCAAAGACCATGCTGGGAATGGGAGCATGTCCTACTATAGACAGAAAACTGGCCTTTCTAATGTCGACAAGAAAACAATTGAGAATTTCTACCAACTTCAATTGACAGAGGAAGAAGAAACTGTGATTGCCACGGATATGTTGATGAAGAATTCGATTATGATGAAGAATTGGAAGATGATGATTTGGATGAGAAATCCAAGATATTCAAGAAGATGAAGAACAACGCTCTCCAAGTTGAAATGGGGTTTGATGGCAACTTGCATTGCCACTATGAAGAAAATGACCCATAATGGTCACCCTATCTACCCACTCAGTACTAAACTGTATAATCTGAAACAAGGTTTTGAGCTCGGGACACTAGGGACGCTCTTCTCATTGAAGACTCAGATGAAGTTGGTGGTTTGTAGAAGAAAGTTTGAAGATAACTGATGATAGAGTTGAATTTATTTTTAGAGATAAATTTAGTTATGATTTAAAACTGCGCTGTTTTAAAGTGGAATTCCTTTGTTAACGTAACTGTTTAACTGTAAAACTAGGATATTTAGATCAAATAAAACATGCAATCTCACCTCCAGGGATATACTCTAGTACCATGTATAGATTGGAATTGTCCTGTAACAGTTCAAACAACAATATTTCATTAGAAGGAGAAAATCAATCGGTGAGTCCTACCTAAATCTCCCAAGTTTCCGTAGATGAGAGAACATTTCACCCCCGTTTACGTATTCCATCAGCATGTACAAGTTGGACGAGTCCTAAAAAAAATTGACGCTTTTTATACCACCCCTAACTCAAGTCATCCTTCCAGCTCACAAAAAATATACAAGCCACTCCACCCTGACCTAGTCGTTTAACATTCAAAGCTTCAAACTGTCTCTAGGATTCCAAATCTTAGCTTTTTTTCAAACAGTATTGCTCATAAGTTTAGTTAAAAACACAACATCACAAGTACCGCAATCCATTTCTCATCACCTCCTTCAATTCCCATACATCAATGTGATGGTAGGAAATATAAATTAAATGCAGAAATCGCATACAACCTTCAGTTTAAGACACTTTCATCCACAAATCCTACCCCAAATAGAAATAACAGGTGCTGGAGAAAAAACATTTGACTCATTTTCATTTTCATTCAACTTAAATGTCAAAAAGTGTCCTAAAAAGAGGCTGAATGCTCTAAAACATTACATTGCTCCCAGTTAAACTCTTAAGGTCAAGGCTTGGCTTGCTTTCAAAATCTCATAATACAATTTAGTTCAATAAATGCTTATAATATTTTTAAAATGTAAGATCATCATTTCCTTAGTCTCTAAATAGAGTCCAGACTATACACACTGATAAAAAAGAGAGGTTAGCAACTTCTTATTTACGCGATAGAGTAAATTAGGGAGGCTGAACCACTTACCTTAAAATGATACTTGAGGGTAACCAGGAAGGGGAAATTAATTGCATGAAGAATTTTCTTTTCATTTAGCGTATGCTCCACTTGCTTTAATTTGACCACCTTCTGTTTGTCTAGGATCTTCATCGCATAGTATTCCTTTGCGTTCTTGTGCTGAACCAGCATTACACGTCCAAACGACCCTGTTCCCAGTGTTTTCAATCGATCGAAGTCGTCCAAGGTGGCCGAACTCTGTTCATCCATAAGAATACAAATTATTGGGCTGGGATATGGAGAAAGGGAACGAAACCGGGAGAAGAGCACGCATTCCCCATAGGTACAGACAAACATACATATATACACATATCCATGTTACTTGATGTTACACGTAAACAGAGACTAGTCCTTCGACTAGTTTTACATGAAAGCCCAAGGGTCAAATGTTGGAATCAAAAGAGGACCAATTACATCATCATACATAATGATTATGAACTCGCTCTAGCCATCCAAACACTTGATAACACCATTACCTCTCCTTGCTTTCTCCAGTTTACGACTACACAGTGAGGTAAGGAGTTGTAAAACGACTGACCACAAAAACACGACCACAACCCAAATAAAGTAAGCTTTTACCGGCTGAGGGTTTCGCCATTTCTCCTCGAACTCCTCCTTCGCCTTCTCCAGCCATTCGCGAACTGTAAACAATTAAGGAGAACATGATCACATACTTCCGCCCAAGTGGTAACAATTGTGGATTAGTCTTGCAGTTGCTTGCAATGATTAAACGAAAGGAGTAGTAGCAATAAAGAACTTATGGGCAGTAAGATATACATAAATATATATATTCATATATATACAGAGAGAGAGAGAAATAGAGAGAGATAATAATATTTGTAAGATGTCTCATTCAGCAGTAAATGTAACACCTTGGAATTTGACAGCCATCCGTCAATACCACCAGTGACTCTCCCAGCAATCTTTTAAGTAAATACAACGTCACACCCCGACACGACCGAGTGTATCTTGCTCATCTCTACGTAGACGATGGAACAAGGGCTTGACTTATTAGCAAATCTGCCATGTCCCTAGGCCTGGATTTAGCAAGTCCATATATCTCTAGAGGATAATCCAGGAGGGGAAATAGATGGGACTAGAGATATGAAGGAAAGAGCCAGGAGGGAACGGAAGGTGTGTTTATAAAAGTACGGAGATGAGTCGGGTTTTCTAAACTTGCAAAAAAGGCGACGTCAGTACTTCAAAGAGGATGAGAATGAGAATGTTCCCGCAGCCCAAGAGCGTTCTGGATGGAGAAGGAAGAAAAAGACATTTGTTCTCTCAGAAGGTTTGAATCTAAATATAAAATAGTTAGTTCTCATTCCTCCATCCTTTCGTGGCGACTTTGAGAGTTTAAATAAAATTATAACTTTCGTCTCAGCAGTCCCTCACGAATCATGAGTTGTAGCCTTACAGCTGACTTCTTCTCTACTGACAACTGAATTCCATCCTGTTTTATTCTCCCACATGTCCCATATCTGTTTTCATTCATTACAAACAGACAGGAAGATTTGGCCTGCTCTGAGCAGCTCCAAATTTCTTTACACTCTCGAGCCCTATCCAACACACCTATAAAGAATGATAGGATAGACGTCATAACATCATCACCAGCCGTTTCCTTCCCTTCTGCATCCCACACCAGATAAATCTAGCACGTCTGAAATCACTCCTACAAACACAAACCTCGAGCAATCCTAATAATATCACATCTTTAACAACCCTTTTATAATATCCACCCGACAACCGACTCCTATTGTTTCACCTTGCTCATAACACATTCAATCCTCTGACTAACTAAACTACAAACTCCATACATACAAATCTTGTCAACTTATTCCACTCTGCTCCTCCTTTAGTGCTTTCCAATTTAGTCTGAAACAGACGGGAGCAACGAGCCTCTCCTCCCGTCTCCATAATAATCCCCTTCTCCATCCAAAGTAAACCATTTAACAAGGCAAGGAGCGAAATCGGATGATGATGATGGTGTGCCTATCTATTGACTTTCCCCTCCAGCAGCAACATGCCGCTCTCCGTTCCGTTGCCACTGCATCCACACAATCTCATAGATTGAAGTTGACAAATGATTTCCAACTACTGGAAGCTCCAGGAGTCTCCCAGTTACTTGTACTGCGAGGACTTACACCAAGGGACTTGACAATCCCATTCCCAGTCACTACATACATATGCATGGCACTTCTATCCTCCCGAATATTCTCCCTGCTACACTTATCTATTCATATCTGAATCCACACTGAGTTTCGGATCGAAACCCTTCACCGAACATACAGACACAGGGGAGAGTTCACTCATCTCCTTTCCAATCCAGATATCAATCACCTTATCTTCTACAGAATATACATACGGAGAGGAACTCATCATCTCCCCCTTCCATCTCATTCAGGGAACTCCATCAGTCTCATACCTCTCAATTTCCCTTGACTTTCTCCCTGCGGACTCTTGTGTAGAGAGGCCGCATCGTAAAAAACGATATCCACCTTCACTCCAACACTTCTCCCTTCATTGCACTCACTGTACAAAGGGCGAAGAACGGTCGGGTGATCAGCGAGGTAGCTACCTCCATCTTATAAATCCCGAGGTGGAGGGAAAGCTTGGATGGAAAGCAGGACATGGAAAGCAGTCTACATCCAGAGGGTGGACAATCAATCACTCCACCCTCCACAGCTTCTTTAAATGCTTGATTGCCAATAGAAATATTGCCGTCGACATAGACCAACAAGAGAATTAATAACATCATCATCAACATCATGGACTAACTCCCCCTTGTTTCCTCTGAAGTTGCAGGAACCATCGGCACAGGAGAGAGGAGAAATTTCCGTCTTAACAATCTATACAAGGGGAAAGAGGTATCTAGAGACATTTGGAAGGAACTTAAGAATTCCCATTTCCTAATCCTTTGAACTCTAGCCAATAACAAAATGCTCTCATCTCCTGTTGTGTGCATACGTACGTACGTGTGTGTGGACCTTGTTAGATCTTTGCAGAACAACTACATCCAAACACTTATATATTCGGATGATGATTCAAGTGACATTATTTTAACGTTAGGCACACAATACGTTGCAAAGAGATGGAATCATCAGTAATGCTATGCAGTAGGAGGATCCGACCGAGTACATTTTGCAATAGACTTCATCCAACTCCTCTCCACAATTCTCTTGTTATACATAAACTTCGTTCAAGTTCTCCTTTTGATGATGAATGGCGCGGCTATAGCTATGAGAAATTTGTCAGTACCTCTAAAGATTATTATGTCATCTTTTCAGGTCGGAGCATACTGCTTTCTAGCTTAGATGGGTCCCTATTTATTTAATTCTACCTATTCCCCCTCCTCCCACCCCGTCTTTGTAAATAGAGTGAAAGGAGAGCTTTGCCGGTTACCTGGAAGAATACTTTTCATTTCGTCTCTAAGTTCTGTAAGACTGAGGATTTCCTGAACTGTTACATCGACAGTACAAGGGGACGTAAAGAAAATCAACGTACGGATGGGCGGATGACACACACCCAGCAGAGAGAGGGGACAGTAAAAAGAAGGAATTACGAAGTCCCATTGGAAATTTCCACCACTGCCACTACTATTCCCTATTAATGCCGTGTAGTCTCTCCAGAATAAAAGGAGCTTCTCCTAAGCCATACTGATGATGGCCCTGCAGAGATAAACTACACACTGCTGAGAAGAAGTGAGGAGAGAGAAGCACTTTTCATCGATTTCTATTTTATCCACCTAGCCAAATCTAACTCGCCTAATATTAAACACATAAAACGTCATGTATGTACATACGCACACAAGGACTACTAAGACTGCCACTACTTCACTCCCAGTCCAAGTTTATAGAGAGGCAGGTGGGATGAAGAACTAACACCGGTATCACGTAATCTCGTCCTTCGAACTCTAGAAAGACGACTCGATATCATCATTACCTACGGTACAGAGATTACTGAGGACGCGGACCAAGTGGACTAAGTGGGGATACATCTACTATCCACGTATGGACTACATTTTTCTAATCAAAAATACCGTTAGCCCCCATATTTATGTACATAGTTCGCCACTGTGTGGTGGTACTAAGGACAAACTTCTTTGGTGGGGATATCAAAACTATGTTACATAGTCTAGTATAGTTGTAGCCAGGGTCAATAGTCCGCCACAAACAAGTCACTTCGGTACATGGTCTCGACCCTACTGACTTTCCAATTCCACTGCTATATCCTAAACTACAACTTGCCCTATCTGTAAGAAAAACTGCATATACATAGCTGAGAGAAGAATTCTTCAGACGGAATGAAGGTTGAAAACTACTATCTTTGATACGACGGCTACTTTTTTAATACTCGACCTCCTTGTCCGTTAAAGAAGATTCAAAGTTTTAAAACAACATCATCACCTGCCCCTATCTCCTTCAGTTCCAGAGTGATGAGTCTGGGAAGTCTGTAGCCATTCCCAATTGCAATAATATTTTTATTGCACTAATTTTAATACTAATCCCTTCTGCTCAAACTACACACATATGATATCCTAGAGCTGTACATGGGGATATATGGACGGATATGCTTTGAGTGTTGATTCAACAGAATAAACTTGTGGAAATCGGCACGCCTGAACTCCGTGAAATCTCTCCTAAAATTATCCCTTCCTATGTAGTGCATCGACATTTTGGAAACAAATATATTCTTGCTTTAGTTCCGGGAAACCCTTTGATGTTAAGTATAACAAGAGTCGAGTTCAGTTTGCAGTTTGATGACTTTCCTCCTAATAAAGCTCGTCGAGATCTTGGAGAAATTATGAAGTGGCGAAGTCTTGCATATGATGGGGACTTGAGGACTAGAACAAAATCTGCTCCACTACTACTCCCCTTGTGGAAATTCAAACTAGGACTCTAGTCATGTATAAAAGGAAGAGGTTTATACTTGCTGATGGAAATTCAAAAAGCTGAATAATGCATTAGGAATAAAATCACAAAATCTGACTGTGTATAGTGTGGAGTTGGTACATCCCTTCAGATCTTTCATATTTCCTACTCTCCCCGGATTATATTATCCTGGAGTATTCCACCAACTAATTTTTCTATTATTATCAAGCTCTCATGGAGTAATTCTTTGTTGTAGGATAGGCGAAGCATGTTCTCTAAAAGAGAATAGACTGGTGGTGGACGATATATACCACGAGACACTCAACATAGTTTACCTCGAAATTGCTTTCTATATTCTTATAACTTTCCCCATCGACAAATCTAGACACCACAAAAGGACTCCTTGGCTTGGAAGCAGGTACATAGACCACCACGGCCCACAGGGTAGTGAGCCAATATTAAATGACAATTTGGTATCACGCAAGTCTGCACTTGTATAGAATATTGAATATACTGGGATACTTCATAATAGTCATAGTCATAAAATCGAAGACTGCAAGATAACGTAACCTCCTTAAAATTCATTCCCTGATCCTCTTCCTGTATCCTTTCCCCAGTCCCTTCTACAACTTCTAATTTCAGAGATTTTTCTGACATGTACTCTTTTCTTTGGGCCTATAGAGCTTCACACACTAAACCACAAGCCCGACGACCTAATTGACGGGATTGACCCACCGCGACTTACAGGCTTCTCTATATTAGAATGAACAATAATGATTGTATAGTATTATGTGAATAACTTCACCTTACCAATTTTTTTGCTCAAACAAGAACTGGAAATCTGCCAGATAGTCATAGTCACTCAGGACTCTACTCAAGTGTTTATTCTAACTTACAACTGGGAAATTAGTAGGAAAACTACAAAACACTTGGTCAAGCAACCTTAGAAATATTCAAATATTAAATCCATAATACTACCCCAACCTCCCATCATAAATTATGACTCGAGGTAATCCTTTGCTAAAACACCTACCTGATATCAACTACCTATAGCCCACCAGGAGAAAAGTTTAAAATCCAAGACTATGCCAAAACATTTCCTCATCTTACTTCCAAGCCTCGATGTTCTACATAGCTCCCTTTATATCTCTACCATAATTATTTTTATTTAAACTAGGACGTCAAGTGAAGATGAACTGTTAAGCTGGAAGGTCTTTGTAAAAGACGGACATTAGTACTTCCCTGAACAAACAGAGCTGTGTAAATGATAAGTTACAAACAAAATAATCCCTTGTGAATTTACGTAATTATGAAGAACGGTACGAAGCCTCAGCTAAATGTTCCAATGTTTATATTTTCTGTTAGGTATGTCTGTTTACATTCCACCTCCAAGTGTCCTTGCAATTTAATTGAATACGGAAAAGTTAAAAAAAAAAAAAGTATGGGTTTTGTAAGGCAAGAACTCTTCAATAATAGAATGGCCGTTCACTCGCGTACACCACTCTGTATCCATACTGATAGAGTAACTCGTGACTCGATAAAATATCTTCGCAGATAAGGGGAATGTTTATTCATATTTACTTATAAGATTGAGTCGGATTGGGTCTGGTTTGATCATTGGATGTTGTTGGACGATCCTCTTGATACATAGGGGATGTATTTTATTATACATTTTTTTTGCTACATTTCTTAAGAGCGTAAAGACGTAAAGTAAACCAACAGAGGAAGACATGATGCACGAACATCATAGCATTATAAGGATAAACTTCTTTTCAATTCATTCCTACGTTTTCTCAAAATAATTGGTTCATTACAGTCCAACAATAAGCCTTGCGTTTCTAAGACTTTAGCTCCCCATACAGAAAGTGAGAGTTCAAAAGCGAGACTAGGGGAACCAGGAAAACTGTACCTGGATTTCTGGAATACTAAAAGTACTGAGAAAACTAAAAATAAATTTCCCATCAAGTATATAGTAGAGATTATTAGAGTACATTTTGTCCTCTGTTAAAAAAAATGTTAGTTCAGTATGTTTATTACAAAGGTAAATATTTTCAAAGCAGAAATAATAGTTTTTGAAGTAGTTCTGAGAAGAAAGAAATAAGCTCATTCTGATAACGAATTTATCCTTTTCGCTCGTAATCTATGGAAATTGAAAACACAACAGCAAGTTCGAGAGAATAATCATAATAATACATAGAGTAGTAAGGCAAAGCACGTCGTCAGCTACTTCTAGCAAAATAAAGGCCAAGTAATAAAAGACATGCGATTGAGTAATTCTGGCTAAATTAATTATCATTGGAAATATTATTTCAAAAATAGAGCTGAAGTGATGTCCGAAAGTTACTAACCACTGTCCGGAGCACGTTGATGTGACCCGCCTTGCAATACACAAAAAAACAGAATACATAGAATTCTTCAAAATACATACGACAAATTGTGATCTCTTTTCAAAGGAACATCTTGTTCTATCATATCCTCCAAGAATTAAATTATTTTCATTTCATCATCACACGTGATCACATGATTCGTCGTCAAGAATCCACGGAGCAAGAAATTATTATGCAATACAGGTTTTGCTGTGCCTTTAAACCAACAACCCTTTTTCTTATCATTTTAATACAGCAGCTACAGCTACAAGTACTTTTTTTGCGGTTGGGTTTGCCATTTACTGCTCTGGAAGATAACAGGTTGCAGCAGCAGTAAAGTGACTTAACCAGTATAATTGGCAGAAGCGGCGGCTGGCAGAGAGCTTATGGCATATAAAAGGAAAAACCTCCAGCTTTCTTGGGCTGTGTACTACTGAAAATACTCGTTTTAAAAACTTTTGTCAGAACAACCTCCGTCAACCTCGTCAACTCTTATATGACAGATCCACTAAATTTCATTCATTACCAATATAAATAGCTGCTTCAAAGCCTCTCGAAAAAAAATATTGCTTTTTAAACTCAAAGGAACAACGCTTGTAAATGATCAATGACATGTAAATAAAACTGTGTACCCGAGTAAACTTGTAATTCAAACCCGCCTAAAGCAGCAAGAACGAGCCTTGAGCTCTGCATCCTCATAGCTTGACTCAAGAACTCAAAAGATTTCATGACACCAACAAAATAAAGAATGAAACTACACGGTGTCAGATAGCTGGGTATCCTATTCTACTGTCACCAAGTTTAAATTAAGATAAGCTTTGAGTTTTGAATAAGCGAAGGAATTGAGAATGTGAGTGAGCACAGCGCGCTGGTCCTACAATCTCCAAGACAAGTCCTGGCTCTCCCTGCCTCTCGAAAAATCAATAAATTGTGAAGTTCGTCGGATGAGATTACTGGACAAATATGTTACATTCGATGTGGGCGAATTAAATAGAGTCTCCTGTCTGTCATTGTCATTCCGAGGTAGAAAACACGCAGTCGACCTCGACAACAGTGTACATTACTATTTATTACAATCCACAAAAATGGCAACGGCAAAAACAATCAAATCTAATGTCCTAAACCGATCTGATGTGACTGAGGAACACTGGAAGCAGAGAGTTCACAGAAAAAAAGAGAAAATTCTCATACATTGTATTATTTTTTGTTACCACTCTTTCCTCTACTTTTATTTGACCCCATAAACCATGAAAATCCTTGAGCAATTGTTCCATAACCCTTTTCCACTTTCCTTTTACTTCTGATTCCCCTGAAAATTCGTTGCAATTATGCGAATCGTGCATAGAACTGAAAAGAATTCCCAATTGGCTTATTGGATTCACTTCCTTTCCGCGGCATACACAACATAAGTAAAGCTACCAGAAATATTATATTTACTCCCACTGCCCCATTGTTTATACAATAATTTTTTTCTTCCCTTCCTTTCTTTGGTTACCTATAAGAGAACTTCTTCTGTACATCCCCTCTCCGGCCTCTTGTACTTCAACAGTACTTCATATAGAAACGAAAGAGCTGGACTAATAAGCCGAAATGTTACCGTGAGTGTGATTTTAAGTTCACCGATAATTCCTATCACTGCCTGGGAGACAAGGTGACGTGTGACGGTTGACGGTGGTTGTTGGATAAAACATAATACGAGAGGTGTGAAAGTAAATATATTTGCAAATGTGAAAGGAAATAGAATAGAAACATCAAAGAGAAGCGTACCAGGAGGACAACCTTATCAAATTACTTATCATCAGCTTTTGAGATGGATTATGATTGTGTTTCCTTTTTTCATCCAAACTCAACACCCCACAGTGCCTCACATTTTTGTACTTGAACAAGGAGGATGAATCAATGTGATATTTATTATTTTTCATATAAAACACGTTTCTTTGAGATATGAGTTCATTTCCTATTTGCTTGAATTATCATACTATAAAAGGGTGCAATGCTCATATATGCTTATATGCTCTCTTTACAAGGATTTAAACTGAAAAAATCAAACGAATATCCATCTGCATGATGTGGTCGTATAGCCTCAGTCAGCTTAAGGCGAAAAAGGTCCCTGATCTACTTATCGTAGATAAACTTTTGGATATATTCAATCCATAAAATGTACAGTAGTAATAAAGTGCTGGACAAGGCAAGAAGACTGGGTGAGGCTATGCTGTAATTTTTTTTCCAGACTAGTAAACTGGAGACATTTTCCATTGAGAATCGATACACACAAGAGTATGATCGAATGCCGTTTATCGTCATGCCTTCCAGGACAGACCAGTACTGCATGATCAATGGGCAACATAAAGTTGACTAATCGGGATTTCAAGGCTCATTGGTTTTTCATGAATGTTTTCCTCGATACTCACGGGTGGTGTATCATTTATTTGGATTTTTTCCCTGCCTGACGGTAATTAGGTGGAAAATCCAAGCTATACATGTTCCTCAAATTATAAAGGTCTTGCTGGTGATTGTGATGCCGCTAGTTAACATTTTATGATTAAAGCGGTGTGGCATCATATTATTTGAATTATTAATTCGATTATTCAATGCGGCAGAAGCATCCTTACGCTAAGGCTCTCTTCAGTCTCTCCCTGTTTGTGATTTGATTGCATTGTGGATTGGATTATTGAATATTAAATCAAAGCTCTCTGAACGTAAAAGACAACGATTTATGCAACAATGAAATATATATGAATGAGGATGACAAAATAAATATTTTTGAGTTGAATCCATAAGAAAGTTAATTGGTTGGAAAAAATATGTCTGCAAATTTACAATTACTTCAGAATGTATTTTTTATAACATTTGATGTGCTTATTTTATGCGGAGGAAGAAGGAATGGAGTTGGCTGTTGGCCCGAGTGCCGCACTGGCCAATCCTTGAAACGTGAACTATATTTTAAATAAATTCAGTTTCGAATTTGTATTTAGTAAGTCGGGTCGGTTATTGTCGGAAAGCGGGTTGTGCTTTGGCTTCGGTGTCACTGTGATGCGTTTACATACGCGACTATAAACGTGACGATGAAAATAGAATTAGTGAATGGAGAATGAACGGCTCCTTATTAACAAGGATAGTATGAGTTATAGTTTACAGCAATGATCAAGATGCAATTCTGTTATCGGAAACATCGGTCTCGGCATACAGATTTTTTTTACTTAACAACTTAATCCAATTGCCAGTAAGAAAACAAGGATATTCAAAACTATCATTCTAGTGTCATTACATTAGATGAACTATACAATGTCCCGGAGGAACATAGTTTACCTTTTAATTTGACCTCTGTTCAGGGTCAAACCGGCTTCTAGCTTACATAAAAGTCAATAGTGGCACTGCATTGGCCAGAAATGTAAATGGCTAATGGCTAATTTATACTTTCCTTGCGAAAATAGCAATTTGGATTTGTCTCCTTCTTTGTATCCAATGTGATGTTCTAGCATTAGAAAATATGCAAACACAACACCTATACTTTTAATGGTTTAAAGATTCTTTGAACCGTTCAAAAATTTGGATTAGAGTTTAACCCTTAAGCATCACTCGTCGCGTTTGCACTTTGTCTGAATTAACTTAATTGGGAGAAAACTTTTTGATTCCTCGACCCATTTCTAGTGATTTATTAACATCGATGTTTCTAAAAATCTACAGATAATACAGACTCACCCTTTTTGAGAAATGATTTTCCCAGAAGAGTGAAAGTCAGAAAGTGTGTCTTATTTGTACTAAACAGTAAATATGCTTTTCTCACAGAAGCATCAAACATGTTTTTTCGAATCGATACCAAGATTTCGACGAGTTCCAGCCAAAACTAG
Organism: Agrenia bidenticulata; assembly: GCA_034694785.1. Lineage (NCBI taxonomy): Eukaryota > Metazoa > Arthropoda > Collembola > Entomobryomorpha > Isotomidae > Agrenia > Agrenia bidenticulata. The sequence goes on along the minus strand of JAQFYM010001288.1, from coordinate 7,586 downwards.
CAAGTAAAAAACCAGAAGCACAGTAGAAGCAAACGCTAGAAACAAAGTAAATACAAAAGTATGTACTAAATTTCTGGCGAAGAATTGCATAAAGCCGAACTAGCATGCCAATTGCCAAATGCCAGCCATAGTTTCCGGTGAAAGCATTCGTGACGACAACAGTTATATAAAAAAGAAAAGGCAGCCTCTGCCAGATAGAAAGAACTTATCATTTGTCACGGATATTTAGAAATTTAAAATCTACACAGTACTGCACAATATCCTCCGTTTTTTACACAACAATAATGGACACATTACTGACAGTGAAATTGATTGTAAAAAAGAAATTTACCATTTTCGGCAGGATCTCCTTTCTTAGTAGCCGCATTTCCCATATTTACGTGTCGCCCAGCTGGCTGGGACGGACACTTGTCTCCCTTAGTTTAAGGCTGAGAGAACCACGCCCACAAAGGGCCACCTCAGATATACCTTACGTGTGAAGGTCGAGGAAAGAACAATTTAACAACTACAGTCCCCTTGAATTTTGGAATAAGGAACAGCAAGTGGAGAAATCTAGTCCTTGCTCAAGTACACAGGGAAATCTGTCCGCTGGAACTCCTTTCACTTCCTCTTCTCTAGTAAAGCTCAGAGGGAAAAGTTCCTCTCGACTTGGAGCACTTTCTACAGTCTTAGCGAATGGACTGTCAGCACACCCTCGAACCTCGAACCATAAGTCCATTTGAAGATAAGAAGCTGACATTGTCGACCTGGACGTTAAATAAGATGTCCTTGTCAGAGTGGTCACTCACAAAAACGACCATCACTCCTGATGAACCTGACATTGTCTCAATGGCATGTAGCAATTTATGATCTTATTAAAACGAGAGAGAGAGCTACTGAGCCAAGGTGATGATGGACTTAACAGACGAATCGGACACGGTCTATCCCCAAGGATCACTTTCTTGACACCACTTTGGAACGAGGATATTAAACTGGTGGATATTATTAAAGTCTATTAAAGGATCGAGTGTATTTAATTATCTTGAGTCGTTCAAACTGATGTGTAGGGTCGTATCAAGTTGCACACACGGTTATCAAGTATCTACTCAAGATCTCCGTTATGCATCTCTCCAGCTATCTTTGTTATTATTATGTTGGGCATAAATATGCAATAAATAATTGTTTATTATTACTACTCAGTTATATAATCCTTCCCGAGACTTGACTTCCCTACCTCTCTTACTATGTTATAAAATAATCAATAATATAATAAAGTCTCTAACTCATAAGCTTCTTCGATCGGGTTGGACTCGACAGTGAACACTACTGCTTTTTTCTCTCAATATGTCAGGACACTGTGTGTCTAATAACTTTTAGATATACTCCAGAGATAAGAAATTAAATTGAGCTGTGTCTGTCTTCTCGGTCTCTTCTTCTCACGAATAAGGAAAACTTTGGAAATATTTAATATTTTGTGTGTCTGTATGTGTGTTACTTTTAATGGCAATCCCCTTTGACTTCCACGTATGTACAACGTGTTATTGGACAAGACAGCCTCTCTCTCTAGACTCTCTAGACACTAGAAGTCGTCTATGTAGGTTTTAATCTATATTTATTACATACATAGAATAATTCCTAACTTCTCTCGTCCCAATCTGTCTCTCTCTCTCTAATATATTTATTTAATAGCTTTGCTGATGATGATTCTCAATATTTATGATGATCTAGGAGGAAAATCCTTCCTTAAAATACTGACAATCCTCCGTCCTCGATATCTTCTACAAACACACACATATACGTCACTCTATTTCAGATCTCACACAAGAGCGTAATAATATATTCTCAAGATCTCAAAGATCTCAATTACTAGATAGTAAATCAATAGCTCTTTTTAAAAGAGGAGATATCGTCTCAATTAAAAGCACAGCCTCTCGATCTCAATCGTATCTGTCGGTATCTCCCTTTTTCAAACGATTTCGGACTCTTGCTCAGGCGGTGATAACAACTTCAAGTCCGTGTGTTGTATAACTTATTTGTATTTATGAAATCCAATTCCCGAGCATTTCATAACAAGCACCCTCGGTCACAAACACATGAAACAGAACTCCCTCACAGGATCGATTGTCAATTGCCGCAGTATTGGTAATAACAATCAGCTGAGATGATAATATTACCTAAGAATAATAATAATAACAGCACGATACGATAAGGATAGTGAGGTATTATTGATTTCAGTTCTTCTTATAATATCCTCCCGTCTTCACTTTTTTCCAATAGATAGAGATATTATTATTATTATTTAACGTGGAGAAAGTCGGAGGAGCAAAGGGCTTCTCCACCAGTTTTGGACAGAGTTCCCTTATTTTTTATTTTTTCGCAGTAGTGGAGTGAGATTTATAATTCACGTATAAAACGGAAGCACCGAGTTGACTTTGAACCAATGTCAAATATTATTACAACTTCATACCATCTTCTTCTTCCCTGATCTCATCCTACATTTACTCAAACTGTCCAATAACAATAATCCGATTGAGGAGAAAGGTCAGGGAGTTTTCTAATTGACCTTTCCTACCATATGTATCGAGTTTGACCCCTCAAGTTTGAAATAGCGGTTTCTTATTGATTACTCTTGGGAATAATCCTGAATCCTAGCCCTAACTGCTTGTCCTCCTCGGGGTGGATGCTACTCGTTAATAAAAGAAATAGTGATTTGGTAGGAAGAAGAAGCTCTCTCTCTCTCCTCTCTCTCTCTCAGAGTGTGTATTCGAATTATAAAATGTATAGTTAGTGGAGTAGTTTTTGGTGGCTGGTGTGATGTTAGCGAGGAGGTTGAGAGTTGAATTGGAGTCGAGGTATGTTACAGAAGTTGGTACTGTGCTGAACTGCTGCGGTGTGTTGTCACAGAGTTATGCATGTTCTCTGCAGATTAGTTTTATTTGTATGGATGGTGGTGGTGTGTGTGTGTATATTAAAAGTAGCAGTGGTGGTGGGCCCGGAGGATCCTAGTCTCGACTACTTTCCTCTCACAGCCAGCCTGTTTTTTAAACAACTCTTGTCTAAGGGACAAGCTCTGTTGAGGAGCAGCAAAGTAGAGGCAGAGGGAGATGGCCGATCCACAAAATCGATCAAAATGGAAGGGAATGAGCAGAAATGAATACGAACGAATCTCTCTCCCTTTTCCCCTGCCTGTTCGTTCCTCTCTTCCACTAGATTCTAAAAGAGCACCAGGAGCAGCAGTCAGAGCATTAGCAAACTTTTCCTCAGCACGAGTATGTAATACAACTGCTACTACCTTCCACTACTACTTCCCGTTCTATAACTTTCGCACAACGATTTTGCACTACTAGCCTTACGCTCAAAGAGAGAGAAGCCGTAGTAGTGTGTGCCCTCAAGAGTTCCTTTCATATGGATGCTCCCTCATCAGCCCTTCCATGAACTACGCAACCGGGAGAGAAACACTCTTACACCTTTCCAAACAACATTATTTCCAACCCGTACAAAATCTTCTAAAGCCCGCAGCAACTCTTCTACTCCTTGCAATCAATCCTGCCCTAGTAGTGCCATCCCCGTTTGGCTTCCCTAACAACTCTCACTCCACTCACTTGTCGGAGCCACGATCCAACCCTTTACTCATGAACAACGGTTTATTAATACCGACTTGGACTTTTAAACTAGTTTTAACATCCTTTCCAAACTACACTAGGGCTCTTGGGGGTTACCAAGGTCACTAGCTGACTCGTACCTGACTTTTTACAATTTCCTTGACCATCCCAGCTTCTCTCTGGGAGAGAATGTTGGGTGATTACTGATGGTTTTTTACTAAATCGTTCCTCAATTTTTGTATGTAATGCCAGCGAGTGCCTGGACATACGGTGAATCTACATTGGCTTTTTAATCCAAGGACCCAGTATGGTCACAAATTATTCGTTATGACTGAACATATCTTGGTTTGTCAATTATATTTTTAGAACTAGGCATGCTGACAGCTTCAAGCTCAATAAGTTCGGCTAATCTGGATTGTCAATTGCGGATGAATACAATTTGGTACTTGTACGTTCCACTAATTGTGGATTGTTACGTTTTATGGATAGGAACTGATGGGTCTCCTCTCTCCCAGTTTTCGAGATGATGATGGGAATGAATGAGTGGAATGACTGTCATATAATTTAATCCGAGAAGAGATGCTGACAAGGGAGCAGGTGGATGTAAATGGAAATAGATGAGAAAATCTTAGCCCCAAGAAGGAGATCTTAAATTGAGTAATGGATGGAAATATAAATTCTGCTCTCATGCCGTAATCTCTTGTCACCCTTAAAGCAGACGCGCTTGTAGTAGATAAATTGTTGAATACTTGTCAAATGACATGGATTAGGTTTGGTCTTAGGTGCCTTTGTCAGGTCGGGACGTGTGCTTAATAACAAGAGATGATGTTGTGGATGAATTGGATGTGACTGATTGAGTGAGGACCAAAAAAAACGGCGCTTTATCAATGGGGAAAGGGATGTGATAGATCTGAGGGTGAGAATTGTATAGGTATTCCAAATCTATTATAATTCTCACTGTCTAGATATCTTTTAAGACGATTTGTCATAATAATAAAATTAGCCCATTATATCCCTCTGCCTCATTAGAATCAATCAACTAACTTCATCTTTAACATCCAATTTAGACTTTTGAGGGAAAGGACTTTGGTGGAAAGAAATTGATATGTAGTGTGATAGGATGCCATAGTATTAGGAAAAATACTTACAATTAGTATAAGATTCGAACACAACTTCTACCTTGTTGGTCGAGTTATTGGATTCTTTATGGAAGCTCAGTCCTTAAGAATCAAGATGAATAGGCAGTATGTGCTGTGATCCTAAGAACTTGCAAATGGAACTCTTTTGAACTTGAACAAAGGGAGAGCAGTCAATTTTCTCACCTTTTCTTCAACTCAAATGCTCCACTTGCCAAACTCGTCTTCTATATACACCCTGGCAAATCCCCATGCAAAACGCCAACACTATCGCAGGCTTAAACCTTTTTAATGCATTGTATCACTGGCCCTATTATAGTTCCTCTCTGAAGTCAACACATTTATGGTTTAAAAGTATTAAGTATGCATATGTGCACAAATATGCATGGCATATCCCAGATGTACATGTGTGTCGGGGAATCTGTACTTGATAATCTGGAATCGTCAAATGTCAAGAAATCTTATTCACTCCTCTTTCTCATCTCAAGAATAGTTAAAATGTTATCGCAGGGCTGGGCTGAATTTCTTACCAGTTTTACTAGTAGTTTGGTTTCATATAAATTGGATTTGGATTTATGGGATGGGATGCTCAGTAGGGTTTTTATCGCCTATCTCTGCACAGTTGTCACCTGAATCAAATGTCGTCTTCCTCAACTATCTAGCTCGACAAGATATGGAGAGATTCTATACACTATCGATGCAAATTCTAAATGTCCACAGCTACAGAGGTGGAGAGAATCTTAGTCGTGTAGATATCACCTTTGAAAAGTTTGCAATTCTTACGGGTTGAGATCGACGGAGGGTGTGCTGCTGAATGTATGTTATCTCACAGAGCTCAAGTTTGCAATCAAGTTCTATTCACTCCTCTTTCAACTAAATGCTGTGTTTAGAAAACTATAGGATGAACATAGTGGGGACTGGGGAACCTTTTTTATATATCTTAAGTCGTATCTTAACGGAGATAGGATGCTGTCAAGTTCTTGAACAAACTTTGTAATTTAGTAATAATTCATGTCCTAACATTCAGCTCCATTTAGTCAGGCGCCCTGAGTAATCAAGCCTTATGAAACTTATCGAATCTTTCGAATAAGAGACTGTTCTGGGATTGATGGGAAATGAAGAGAAAATTATCTTGTAATTACATCTTTGCATACCTCGGCGTAGTAACACTATGAAAAAATCTTAAGATTTCAACTACCTTCTCAATAAAAAAAAATATATACAATCATTTTATAGTTGTTCAGGTGAGGTACGACATTCCGGACTTTCAAAATAGACTGCAACGAGGACTAAAGGACCTAGTATTTGCAAATTAAGTTGTTGATCATAAAGTCTCTCAGAAATCTGACAGCCTTTTCTTACAGATTTAGTTTGAGGGGGAGATGTTCTCATTTTGATACGATTTAGTTACAGCTTCAATTGCCTGAAAGCAGACTAGTCCTGTTCTCTGTAGATTTATATGGAAGTATACAGGGGAAGACAGGCCGTAGTTCAAAAGTTTATTTTGGCATGCACAGTAGTATTCTAGTGAGCTTTGATCAAGTCCTACCATTCGTTGGTGTGTCTGCCTCAGGTCTTGGGGGGATGTCGATGTCGTGGGAAGAAACATAGGGTTGTGAAACAAATTAATGATATAGCTCTGCATCTGATAAGAAGTCCTTATTAAGGTGAGTTTCCATCACTTAAACCATTACGCACAAACATCCTTTTTTTTAAATGCACTCATTCATCCCCAAGCGTCCCACATCCCTCAAACTTTTAAAGCTAAGGTCACAAATGATAGGGAAATCATCAAAATACAGAAGATAGTCAGAGGATGTGACTGTCATCTTGGTCGAAATAATTCAAAATTATGATCATGTTTTTGATCTTAATCTTGGACGAAGAAAGGAGAGTCGCCATGAGCAGTTCGAACTAGAATATTGCGATATTTGCTATCCCTTTTATATATTGTTTAGTCACCCTAAAATACTATAAAAGGTGACAATACAATTAATGTCCTACGATACCATCCCATTAGTATTCATAAATCTAAGTATTCGTAATTAAACTGTAAGTAACTCCTTGCTAAGTTTAAAAAAAAAACATTCATTGCTTTCACGTTTGGATTAGAAGAAATTACAGTTTCATAGAACTTTGAAATCGACAAGATTTACTACCAATGTCAGTGACCTCTCGATTCTAGTTTAGTGTGATAAATATTCATATATTATTGTCATCATGGGCGATTAAAGAGAATTTTACATTGATGGTTCGAATAAAAATTCCTTATTCGTACTGAAATTGGTAGTAAAAATATTCATCTTTCCACAAAAGTCCTTAGTTATCAGTATCACTCCAGTCCAGGCAGCCAAAGCCAACATCAATGAGGAAGCCCTACTACTGAGTAATTCTTTCAGAAAATAATCAAAACGAAGGCTTCAAAATACTTATCAAAATAAGAGTAGATTTCAAAAATGTCAAAGATCTCGATGAAACTGATGGTCTGTAGTTAATTTTGCCAACTCACTCGCCTCCACAAGAGCTACTCAATTATCTCGTTTCCAAATACAGGTTTAATAATAGCAGTATTTGTTTTACGTAACAAGGTAGTTGACATTGTTCAAGGATTCTGTTCGAGAAGGTCGTGTAGCTCAATATATGTTTTGAACTTGTACTAATGGGTTGATGAGAGAATAGCAGTTAGAGAGGGAGAGACAGAAAGAGTAAGAAAGTTATTTGTCATGATGAGTAACTTTTTAGTCAAGTACAAAAGTGAAGACCTTTGATCGATGTCGAGGAAGCAAAGAATATGGGTACTGATGTCGTAAGCGATCCGTAAAAAATATGCTGATCCGGCCCAATGAATTTAACGTGCATTAAGCGATCC
>JAQFYM010001287.1:0-35993 GCA_034694785.1 Agrenia bidenticulata | reverse complement strand
TTATCGTGATTACAGACACACGGACACACGGACACTGGCATCCCCATTAGCCCTTAATCTAACGAACGGGCTAAAAATGCGTGTTTACTAACCCTTTACTATTATTAGGGGACATCGATCGAGATGCTGCTGCCGTTCGTTTATTCCTGAAGGATGGACATCAAATTGCGTTGGCCCAGTCCTTCGCTAAGAATATGGGACTTTATGGTATAGTATATTTAATTCAATCAAACATATATTAAAGTAGAATAATTAATGTTTTATATTATCATTAGGTGAAAGAGTCGGTGCGTTTTCGTTCGTTTGTGCTTCGAAAGAAGAGGCAGATAAAGTGATGTCTCAATTGAAAATTCTGATTCGACCTATGTACTCCAATCCACCTATTCATGGAGCCAGAATCGCTGCGGAAATCCTAAACGATGCCACTCTCCGTTCTCAATGGTAAGTTTTTGGCTTGGAACTGGTTAGTAGTTTAGTAAATATACCTATATGTAATTTATGCATAATCAAAAACAATTGAAACATTCAGGCTGATGGAAGTAAAAGGAATGGCTGACCGCGTTATAACAATGAGAGACCAGTTGAAAAATAATCTAAAGAAGGAGGGATCCGCAAAAGATTGGTCCCACATTACTGATCAAATCGGAATGTTCTGTTTCACTGGCATGACTCCCCAACAAGTAGAAAAACTGATGAAAGAACACAGCGTCTACTTAACAAAAGACGGACGAATTGCCATCGTGGGTATCACAACTAAAAATGTTGAATACCTTGCTCATGCCATTCATCAAGTAACCAAATAGATTGCGTTGATAATATGCAAGTCTTTGTCGTTCGTTACTTTAAATTAATTAACATAGCTTTATAAACAGATTATAGATGACGAGGACAATAATTTATCGACAAGAATAAATCATATAAATAGTACAATACAAGCCACTTACAACTACGTACGAAAGAGACTATTTTATTTTCAACAAAGAAAACAGACTTTTAGAGACGCAGTATCCTATCGGTTTTCCTCATACAGAATTGAAGGATCGGCGAACTTATGCACCGATTCAGACCAATATTCATCTGCAACCGGCTCCTGTGATTCTTCCGGGTAGTGAGTCGGGAAATGGGGTGGACCACTCAGTCGTCTACATTAAATAAGGGATACGTATTAATTAAATTAAACATTAAATTACTTGTAATATTACTAACGACGTACTTAGTGTATATAAGAGTATCACGAATGGTCACAAATGATCCAACTTCGCCGGGGGTTGAATTTCCTCGTACATAGATTACATTATACTTTGGAATTATCCGCAAAATCTATAAAACAATTAAGAATTTCTTGTGAACCATTAATTAATAGATTATCACAAAAATTTGCCTTTTTCATTTCACCTCTTGAGCCCGTAGAGTTCTCCATCGATTCCCCATATGTCCTGGCAATTTTGTTCCTGGCCAAATTCGACCTTTTTCTCCCCCTCCTCCGGTATTTCCTCCTCTTCGATGGGACTTAGTAACTCCATGTGTTGCCGGCATGCCCTTAAAACCCCACCGTTTCATAACTCCTTGAAATCCACGATCAATTCTAGATTCATAAACAAAAATTTAACTTTGAGAAGATTTGCCTTATCCCCAGCAGGACGATAAATCGAATTACTCACGTGTTACCCATGATGTCAACATGTTGGCCTACTTGAAAGTGAGTTGCGTATAGAGGTGTTCCAGGCTGAAGATAAGCGTTTGGAGAAATCGCAAACCTATTAATTCGGATTTTTGGAAGAAGTCCAGCCTCCTGGAAAAGTCCACAGTACTCTTTAGTAAACACTTGAGGATCTGTACTTTGAGCTCCAACCAGAAGAATTCCAACTTCTCTTTTGAACCTTCTCTCGTAGTTCTTCTGAACTACATCCGGAGGTATGTACTTGATAACATGATTATCTACGACTTGAAGAAGGGTTGTCAATATCCTGTTCCCCTTATTGTCCCACATGGGTTGAATTCCAATCTTTTTGGCAATCACTCCCGTTCTCATAGACCCAGGTATCCATTCTCCTCGCTCACGAATCACCTCCTTCAAAGGACTCATCCACGGCATCCCAGTGCTTTCATCTTGATAAACTGGTCCATACTTGTCAAGTATTGCTTGCCCAATAAACTCCTGATTTTCCTTTGACAATTCTTGATCATTTCGCTGTAAATCAAAATTCAAACACGATATAGAATATAAAATTGACCCTATTCAATACCCAGCAATTTTGCAAATATTAGCATACCTCACGCCGTTTTTTAGTCCACACCGCTCTGGGATGTGTGCGTCTTGATTTTATTCGGGACATATTACGTCGTTGCTCTATCCATGAATCTCTGAAATAGTAAAACCCAAATACAACACATCTATCCTCTATACAAATTACAAATATACCGGACACAATTTTACAATTAATTTCTAAAACCCACAAAGAGGAGGATGCAAGAAGATCGACACATAATTAAAGAATGTATACCTTTTTCCAATGCTGAGAAGCTCATCTGACGACAGAGCCGACAAAGGACATTTATGAAAAGAGGACAACATCGATGAAAGAGTAGAGAAGGACTTGAAGTCATTGGAAGAGGATAGCTTTCTCAGCAGACCGCCGAATAAAAATATATTCCTTGACATCGTCCTAGGGGCCTAGCCGAGCCTCTTCTGTATGCTGTTTACTTTAACTCAAGACCAAACGCAAAATTCCTTTGTAAATCAATTTCACGCAATGTATACAAACGGTACTGTCGAACACGATTAGATATAATCACCAAAGTTGTGCCCACAATCACCGGTTTCTAAAAAACTTGAATTAGCCCCGATCGTGGTTGGAAAAGTGCGAGCAACTTCTTAATGCCCACGAGTTTACACACTTTACTCCCTTTCTATGGCTATTTTTACTCATTCATTTTTGCACAACTTGTACGATAAAGTTTTATTGTCAACCCACTCAACCTTTAAAAAGTTGTAATTTGTCATTTCTATGAGCAATGTGATTAATTATGAAAGCCCTTTTTTAAAGATTGAAAATTTGAGGTGAACTTAACTTATGCAATTGAAAGTGGGTTAATTCGTTAATTCTGCACGCTTAAAAATTGTGCAAAACTCGACACATCTACTCGGTTTGTTTACATGCGTAACAATAGAGTAACAAAAACATACTTTTAAATTAAAATTAATAATTTTAAAGTGCGTTATTGCTATTTCATCGTAATTTATCTTTAAATTAACAAAATTAGAAGAACGATGGAGGAATCGGTAGACGATCCGTTAAGTACCGTGTCTGTGGAAGTGCCCTTTCAAGAAGAAAGAACAATTATCCGAATGGCCCCTCCAGCACCCTCAGCTTTGAACGATTGCAAAATTAAAGGTTGGAATTTGACAGAAATCTTTAATTTTTTTTCGGAACTTCAATCAATAACTTAATCTTTATTCTTTGTTTCAGAAAAGAGAAAGCGGCGATACTGCACGGTCGAGAACTGCCGCTACTCGACCCCCTACTCCAAAGACCTCGCAAGGCACATGAGGAAGCATACTGGTAAAGAAAGCATGACCAATAAAATCAGATAGAACTTATCATAAATGCCTTTAAATCCAGTTGGAATCCTCAAGGCATATTAAATTCGAATCAGCTGTTCTATCGAGTCCTTCCTTAATAATCTAGTATTAATTTAATGTGAAATGATTTTCCGCACTTCTCAGGAGAAAAGCCGTACGCTTGTGATCGCTGCTTAAAATCCTACAGTCGGCATGATAAGCTAGTTGTCCACATCCGTATCCACGACGGTTACCGTCCGTTCAAATGTAACTTGTGCGAGTACACTGCGGTCGACTCTGGAGCACTTAGGAAGCACCAGCGAACTCACTCTCAGGAACGTCCTTACAAGTGGGTTCACGAATTTTTAATTTCTGTTTACAAATGCGTTGATACATATATTGAGATTCTCTCTAGCAAATGTCATGATGGAACTTGATTTGATTAGGAAACGCTGCTACTGTTTCTTCATGAACATTATTCTTTAAATTATTTTTATAGATGCCAACTATGCCCATATGCAGCCAAAGACTCGTCACAATTGGTAGTACACCTTAGGTATATATTGATTACTTTTGCATGATCCCCATACTCCATATTAGTTCAACAGTTCAACCTCAAAGTCTTATCTATTCTTGAAATCGAAGGTCCCATACTCAAGATTCGCCGTATTTTTGCATGGAAGATGGATGTGACGCTGCTTTTAAAACCCCGTCTGATCTGCAGCGACACGCTCGGATTCATACAGGTCTGTGTGATGGTTTGAAAATAATATTAACGTGAGCGAAACCGGAGTTGATTGTTCTGATTTCAACGTTTTAAATTTGCTTAGGAGAAAAGCCATACTCATGTCCTCACTGTACTTACCGTGCTGCTGTTAAGTCAAACCTTAACGCACACCTAAAGAAACATCACCTTAAATCGGATGAAAATCCAGTTCATAATTCAGCGTCGAAGCTAGAATCCAATTCGTCCTTAGTTACTGTCTCAGGGGATACACGAGATGAAGGTATTGGTGCAAGCTGCATTCAGTTCGGTTGCGATACTGGTGGAGGGCTTAGTAGCAGGGTGGACCTATTTCCAATCACTGGAACTCAAGAATCCATTGTTCTATTGGATGAATCTGGGGTCGAAGTTACGGTCCCACCTCCCAAGCCAGAAATTACAAGTCCGAGTAAGAAAATTGTTGAAGGCTTAAGATCTGAAGAATCAAGATCGGTCTCTAGTCTACCTTTTCAATATGCATGTAAGCAATGTCCTTACAAAGCTGACACCCTAAGTAAGCAAAGAAATAGTAGGTATGTTTAAAAAACTTTAGTTAGGATAGTTGAAAAACTTTATACCATTTTGTGTTTTCCAGAACTGTTTGCTGTACATATGAAGAAATCACACGGGGACTTAGAAAGTTCATTTCAGATTTTAAGATCCAAATTAGGAGGAAAAAAGGTCGGCCGGCCACGTCCAGCTCGAAGAACCAAATGTGGTTCTCAAACATCTAGCTCCGGAACTGAACTAGAGAGGTTCCATGACTGCTCACTTTGTTCTGCCTCCTTCGTAAGGGAAGACTCTCTCCGATGTCACATGCGACAACATGACTCATCATCGTCGTTTCCTAAGTCAAAAGTTGTCTTACAACGGGAGGATGAAAATGTCCTGTATACATATCCTACGTTCTGCTATCAGGCGACTTCATCCTCTGCGTCTGATGGTTTGACTATGCCTACGCCGGAAAGTCAATTAGAAACCCATTCACCTCTCGAAATGCAAGGGCCTTCAGTCATAACTGAAAATCCCGGAGTTATTACTTCTTCTGTTCCGTCACCCCATCATCTATATATTATTTCTCCTGGAGGAAGTACTATACAATCAATAGAACGAGATGATTTCATTCTTCCTTGACAGATTCATTAGATTTAATGCATTCTTGTTAACATTTCCATAATTAATATCAAGATCTAAAAACAAAGTTGGTTTGTAATACATTTATACAGACTCGCTCAAAAATAAATCAAACCTCGTCACTGGGGACAACAATTGACGTCATACGAGAATCTAAACTAAATTAATAAATGATCAAACACCCAGGAGAGGTTGACGCAAGGTACGTAAAAAATTTAATTTCCATATTTTTAGACCATTAAATTTCAATCGAAAGTCGAATTTTTGTTAAAAACCGTCCGTATGTCGTTACCTAACTATGGAAATTAAATTTATACGTACCTTGAGGTTGACGAGTTTCAGAATTACTTTCAACTGTAGAGATATTCTGACGGAGGAGCAATTAAAGTTATTAATCAATCCTTCAATAAAATAAATCATTCGATCATTTCATTGTACAAGGTTTGTTCACTATATATTTGTCATAACTGAGACAAACTAACAGAGGACAGTAGTCAAGGGAAGTACAATGTAAGAAGAATATGATTCACGTATAATACGTAATTACTGGTACTGTGAGAAGGAATGTTGGCTGAGGGACTGCGAGGGTGTCGATGGAGACTTAAGCTGAAGTCCGATACCGTGGAAGGCCATCTCAAGAAGTTTGATACTGGTAATTAATTTGCTGTCAGGGTTCCGTTCAACGTACTTCGAGACAGCCGCTTGAAAAACAGGGATCATTCGAGCTACGCTTTTGAGCGTTTTACGGTCGCTCATATCCAGAGTCCCAAGCCCTGAGTTCAAGTAACTATCAAAGAAATAACAAAAAGTACTTTGAATAAATCAGGTTTAAGCATATATTTTGGTCAGGTGGACAGCCACCAAACCTTTAGCTATACAAGATTTTAGCCACAATTCTAATTTTATTTATGCATGAAGAACTTGAGCCGATTTTTCTGCCAGTTGCACACATAAATCCGTGGAAGAAGGTTATAATAATGTCTTCCAATAAAGTTCAAGATGGTCCGTTATGACAGGTACTATTCCATTACAGAAATCGTATAATGTTTTTAGGATTTCGCAGGAAATGTAGGTATGTTTTCAAGAAAATAATAAAATTCAATTGTGGCGAAAATCCTTTATGGGGAGCTTATGTTTTTGCGGCTATCAACCGGACACGTATATTTTGACTAATAATATTTTTTTTACCTTATCTTGATTTCCGTTTCATCTAAAATGTCCAAGGCGAGAAGATGCATTATAGAAACGTGTACATGTGAGGGCAACTTTACAGCAAACACTTTAGTTGGATTGAAGTGTGCACACAAATGCATCAGCACATTTACATCCCCATGATTAGATGCCTGTAATCATAGATAAAGTTGTATTCAAAATGAACTACACAAAGTGAATCTGAATTGAATTATACATCCGATCGTTGAATAACTTACCTGAACGAATGCATTAAAAACGTCTCCTCTTTGTGCCAAGGTTAATAGGTTTCTCTGAACAATGGCTGGATCGTTAGACATTCCTTGACCCCCTATACTTTCAGTAGTAGAAACGGCAGGTGTTATAGTTCGAGGAATTACAGCTATCTCAAAGTACCGCTGTTGATCCTTGAACGCTCGTGAAAGTTCTCTGGTCATAGAGTCTTCTATTTGACGAACTACACCTCCTTGTAAACTAGAAGGAGGTAATTCCAAAATAATATTAATAAATAGTAGTGGTAAAAAATTGAACAGCTCCATCGGTTCTACTATGAATGATTAATTACCCTCCAAGGACACGAAGCATTTGTGATTCCACCTCAACTTGAAGCGAACTGCAAAGAGCATCCTGCATTACATTTATTTGATCTCTAATTAAGTCTTGGAAGTCTTCACGTTTTCGCTCTCTCTCTAACACGTCTTCAAGTCCCGTTAAATCTTTCGAAAACAATATATCAAATTTCAAAAGAATGTTTCCTCTGAAGGACTCTGAAGGAATTCAGAGTTCAACACCATCAAATCAATTTATAACTTACATTCTCGAGTTCCTTTCATGAAAGTCTCATTTACTTGAGTTAACATTTCATGTACTGCACTCTGACACCGTGGAAAAACTGAGTTCAGGAAAATATCGTTGAATGTTGAGTCAAATACACTTTTGGTTATGGACTGGAAATTGGCAGTCAACCCTTGCCAGATTTTTTCTCGCTGCATAATCTGACTAATATTTTGGGTAAGTTTGGCTTCAACAATACTTGTCAGTCTTTCAATTTGAGTGCTAACGTTGAGTCGCGCTGGATCAAACAAGTTTGCCAAAGTCTGAGGCAAGAGGGATTCGATTTCTTTCTTCACAACACTTCCTATGCTTACAGCCAAAACCTCTGCAAGATTAGAAGGCACAGAGTTGGCTGGATGGGATGCCTTTACCCTCTCCTTTACAAACAACAGTTTTAATTTTAGAAACTAATAATAACGTCTAAACTAAAACAATTCTTTCTATAATTAAATATTAAATTGCTTACCGCACTATCAATACTTCGAAGTACTTCTTCTAATCTATTTAATTGGCCCTGGTTCTGTTTAAAATGTTTATCCATTAGCTGTCCGACAATTGCGCTGTCCTCACTTTTTTGCATTGAAGCCCCCTGCATAACGGTCAGCCGTCCTAACTCTTTCTTCAATTCCTGTGGAATTCATAAAATACATATCAGCTGAATTGTACTTAATTTAAGGAATTAGAAAAATTTCAGTACAAGAAAACTGATGACTTACTTTTATTTCAGAAGCCTGGGCACTCATCATATCCATCAGACTATTTACCTTGTCAAGAACCTGAGGAATATGAAGTTCGATTTCTGCTGAATTCAGGGGCTTTATCTTCATTGGACTTCTTTCAGATTTAATCTGCAGCACTGTAGCAAGATTACCATTTTCAAAAGAGTCTAAACCCACCCCAGCTTTCATGACCACTGTTTCTTCTATTCCCGTGACTGATGAGTTGCCCAATAGTACTGTTCCCAAAGGCCAAAATTTAACAATAATGGAAATTAATAACTGACACTAATATTTACATTTAAATTACACAATCAATCGTAATGACCACAAATCACAATACTCACTTACTGTATGATTTGTATCAAGTTTTTAACTACATAATAATTAACATTTCAAGCTTACATTTTTCTGAGTTCTTTGGACTCAATATTTCCTCTACTTCTCGACTTGGACTTGAAGATGCAGATGTTCGGTTTACATTTCCATTGGTTTGAATTACATGCTGTCCCAGATCTTCTAGATTTAGGGGAGCAACCATTCTATGTGGGCTTCCACTTTTGGCTCTAATAGGTGAACTAGTTCGAATAGCTGAGGTTCTTCCGCCAGGGGAAAGTCCAATCAAAGAACTTAATTGCTCACTCATTAGGGCGACAGAAGGAGGTTCTTTTGGTCCATCGTGCGGAGAGAAATCAGAAGAAGATCGTGATTTCATATTTAAGCTAGTAGGAGAAGCACTCTGTTTCTCTCTTTCTAAAGAACTAGATCGAGTAACTCTTGGACTGGACAATGCCATATTACTTTTAGATGCGATAAGATTTTCTGCCTTTGGAACCATTCCCATTTCATCAGCATCTTCATCGTCCTCTGCTTGGGTAGGTCCTTCAATAGCTATTGTGACCCAAGAAAAATGTTACCCCAGAGAATACAATGTAAGCATACTAGAACTAGAATAAAATTCCTTACTTTTAGTGTCCTTGTAGGATACATCCTTGTTGAAAGAGATTCGATGATGACCATTAGTTCGAGAGTAGTACTCAGGAGACTTAACCGCAACAGACCCTTGTTGAAGTGACCGTGGTTGAACTACGTTTATCTCAAGGAAGTTCAAAATTTCATCTCGTCCGTAGGAGCTTTGATCTCCAACAACTGCGTTAAGTAAAGTTAAGTTTGAGATAATTTATAAACAAAATATTTACTCATTATTGGTTCTCACTTGACTGGGAAAATCCTCGATTTGTAATTTCATGTGGTTTCAAGGATTGGGCTGAGCTTATGTTAAAGCTTATTGTATTCCAAGGCATGGAAAATTCACGAACCCAGTGAAAGCGTGCACCATCATCGTCATGTTGCAGGTGTATCATATATAGCGCCTTTTATAAAGTAAAAGAAATACAATAAAATGAAAAGGAATATACATCATACAATCATAAGTTTACTATAAATTAGGTAATTACTTTCCGATGAATGTCAGTTGCTACTAGATATTGTGCAGTGATGTCAATTTCCACTTTCCACTGAGATGGACTAGGGGAACAGAATTTCAACGTCTGTAGACACTGCCACGATTTACATGTGAATAATTTGAGCTCGGTCATGTTTTCTGAAGCAGTTATCATGAATTTCCAGTATTGTGAACTATGGACAGAAAAAATAAGGTTCGGTAAGATAATTACTACCTTAATACTACTATAGTTAGTATAAGAAGATTAATTTTTATTTGGTATTACTCGGCAGGACACTCTCGAATCGTATGGTTATCCAGGAAAAATATCTTATCTACTGGACGCCCATCATGTGGCGCCCACGAATATAGACATCGAGCTGGACTTTTTTCTTGAAAGTATATCTGTTTAAATTAAAATATTTTTGAGGTTAGCTTTGTTTCGATTACATAATTCAGTTTAGAGGCTCGAGAGTAATAAAATAGTACCTTTACCTGAAAGAATTTAACGGTCCCATCTTTACTTGAAGTAGCTAGAGCAGTTCCATCTGGAGCAAAGGAAGCATCTGTCACAGCGGCAGAGTGAGTGTCTATTGTCAAAAACTCATCTCGAATTTCGTTAAAATGATGAGAGCCCTCGCCTTGCCTCTGGACCATTTGAACCAGATTTCCAGCATAAATCTATAAACCAAATTAAAATTAAATATTTAATACTTTACGATTTTAAGTGGATAGAAATTATTTAGAGCTTCTAATTTCTGCTATACCACGTCATTCTGTAAAATTGCGAAGTGATAAGCACAGTCTTTGGGAGTGGTTACTTCTTTGAGCTCATCTGGAACATATTTGCACCAAATGAACCTCCGGTTCTCCATTCGTACTGGGGAACCTTCCATAGTAACTTTTACAATCGGGTGAGCTCTGTAGTAATCACACGGAGAAAATTTTATTTTTGGAGGTTAAAATTTATTTAAAGTAGATTAGTATGATTTTTTTAAGATCTCATTCATACGTTAGCTTTCCCGTTTTTAGCTCCTTAACAATTTTGTTGATGTAGAAAGTTCCATACTCATCAATAAAGCCGACAATTATCTCTTCCAGTTTATGAATAAAATCAACATCTTTTATCAACCCTTTGTCCCCCTTCATTAGAACTCGCTCTTTGGTGTCCATGTCAATCACTCTAACTGCTCCAACATTGGCAACTGAAACAAATACAATTTAACATAGGCAGTCAGAATCATTAAAACTTAATTTTGTTCTATTTTGTTTAAAATTCGAAACTTTTCATAATATAACAACCTTTTACAACATATGCGATGAAGGTGGCCTGAAGATGAGTGGAAATAAGACGTCCATACGTATAATGTGGCTCCCAGGAGTAATCAACGACAGTATTGAAATGAAACGGAGACGAGTCATTCATCTGACTATCCCCACTTGGGTTAATTCTGAACTGTGTGACCTCTGACCGCAAGGCAAAGCCATCTTTCCCATTAGCCTCATTAAACTGTACCTCTTCGTACGATACGGGGGAAGATGCCCGACCCTTTCCTGTTGTCGACATCTTCCTTTGTCCAAGCCACAAAGACGTTCCCACCAGCCCAGTAAGTATTTCGAGTTTTTATTACTTTAAATTTTGGTCCTTCTAAAACTTCCAATGCTATTAGCTCTGAAAGATAATCAAACACACAAGACAAATGCCTTTAAATCCCTCATTTTGATTTAAAATGTTTACAAATATCCCGTTTCTGAGGGGACAACAAAGACAAGAAAGAAAAGGCTACCTGGTTGATACTTGAAGGGCAGTTATTAAAATAACCACCCGGTTGCTAATTTGCTAAATAAAAAGCTTTTGTCAATTGATCCCTTGATTAAATAAAAGATGATGAGCGTAGGTGAAAAAATGTAAATGGTAGAAGTTTCCTAATTTGACATCTGTACAACGAGGTCAACAAGGCGTCATGGTAAAACTCTGTTTGGATTAAAAGGCGTCGGAGGGATGTTTCTTGCAGCCTCAACGTTTTTTCCGCTTGTACAATTATTAAAAGTTAAGTATTTCGATAATTTTTGACGATCCTCTGTGTTTTGATTGTGTTGATGATGCTTTTTTTGCTTGATGCCGACTACCAGGATTTTTGAATGGAGCTCCCTCTTCTCAACAGCGCGGCTTTTTGAACGACAGGATTTATGCTGAGCAATTCCCTGACACTGCCTGACAGCGCTTACCTCTTTTACTGCCACTAGCCGGAATAAAAAAAATACCCGAAGTCCCGAAGAACAAGTTGGAATTTAGGTTCTCCACCAATTTTCATTAAATACAATTAATTAACGAAAGGAATTCCTTTTTGCTGAACAGTGGAATCTTCTTAAAGGTAAGCTATTAATAGTATTAATTATTATGTTACTCTATGAGACTGAAGTCTACCCAAGCATTAAGCAACAAGGTTTGCAGTTGGAGTTGTTGAACTCCATGAACTTCTGACTTGCAATTAGGGAGAGTGAGAATGACAAGTATGAATTTATGTGAAAGGTATGATTTGATTTCTGATGCTGTCTGATAGTAAAATAATTTATAGTAACAAATAACATGTAAAATATTATTATGAGAGGTAGATTTCATAAAACTGACCATTGCCAAGTATCATTGACTTGTTGATGAATGTGCCATGCACCATGTCAGTGTTAGTGAGTGATTATTAATTAGTTAGCTCCATATGCAATATGAAGTTATCAAAAACACTTGTGTTCCTTCTTTTGTGCCGATATCTCGTAAACCTGAAGAAGTTAGAAAATCCTCCAAACATTCTTTCTTAGAAATTAACAAAGAGGTTCTAGATATAATTGTCAATATCCTAAGTGAACTTAAAAATCTAAATTTTATGAATCCTTTTGATGTAATCTTACAGTATCAAGCTAAAATTTCGATGTCATATAGCTACGACATTCGATAATTTATTTATAATTAGATAGGTATATATAACTGTTTACAACTGGAACGAACTTGTGATGCCGACTAACAAAACATAATTATATCTTTCCCGTGTCGCTTATGGAAGAACAAGATGCACTGCATTTTGAATTTGTGGGCACGTTAAATAAAGACAATCAATCAATCAATCAACCAGAGCATCAGCGTTTAGACTTTAGGCACTTCCAAAGATTAAAGATCGAAAGATTGAAATAATTAATTAATTGTAAGAGTACAGAGTATCAAAAATGATAAACTTTCAATAAGATGCAAAAGAATTTCCAAATTGGAAATTTAAAGAACCTTGCCAAATTCTTCTTCCCTGGTTCTTTAAATTGCAACATTGTTCATAGGTTTTGAAGATGACTGAGAACGTTATAAGTGGAGCTATTCCAGTGGACAAAGTAGTGGTCCACCCCCTGGTTCTTCTCTCCGTTGTTGATCATTTCAACCGAATGGGTAAAATTGGAAGTAACAAACGAGTAGTGGGAATCCTCCTCGGGTCTTGGTCGTCCAAAGGGGTCTTAGACGTTTCCAACTCTTTTGCTGGTAAGGAATGTAGCAATATTATATTTATGGTCAAATTCAACTCATATTTTTTGTTAAAGAAATTAAAAATTCCTGTTTTTTTTTACTAAAGTTCCCTTCGATGAAGATGATAAGGACAAGTCCGTTTGGTTTATGGATCATGACTACTTGGAAAGTATGGCTAACATGTTCAAGAAAGTAAATGGTGAGTTTATAGTCTATTATCAAATCAATTTAAAAATTTAATTTCTAACTTGATCATTTGTTTTGAAGTAGTACCTACTATTCTGTCAATTCTGTGTATGTAATTGTTACTGTTTAAAATTAAGCGCGTGAGAAGGTCGTGGGATGGTACCACACTGGGCCCAAACTTCATCAGAATGATGTCCTTATCAACGATCTTGTGCGGCGCTACTGTGCTGCTTCTGTCCTAGTTATCATTGATGCCAAGCCCAGAGATTTGGGACTTCCTACAGAGGCTTATCGTGCAGTTGAAGAAGTTCACGACGTAAATCATGCTTTTAATGAATCAAATTATGAATAAGATATTACCCATTTTATTTGCGTGATGACATTGGATAATTTGGAATTTCAGGACGGAACACCCACTACAAAAACGTTTGAGCACGTTGCTAGTGAAATTGGGGCTGAAGAAGCAGAAGAAGTAGGAGTAGAGCATCTTCTTCGCGACATCAAAGATACTACTATTGGATCCCTTTCACAGCGTGTAACCAATATACTCCAAGGCCTTCGAGGACTTTCATCTCAACTTACAGAAATTCGAAACTACTTAGATCAGGTTTGTGGGTAACAAAATTAAAAATAATAATTAAGTTGTTTAAAAAGGATTCCAGTAATGATTCATATTGTTACTAATCAGGTGAAAAATGGAAAGCTGCCACTGAACCATCCCATAGTATATTTGTTACAAGACGTATTCAACTTATTGCCGGATATTACTCATCCAGAATTTGTAAAATCCATGTACGTTAAGACAAACGACCAAATGCTTGTTGTTTACGTCACTGCTCTTACTCGCTCCATCATCGCCCTGAACAATCTGATCAATAATAAACTGTCCAACCGGGATGCTGAAAAGAAAGAGATGGCTAAAAAGGATGAGAAAAAGGAAAGTCTTATCACCAAAGAGGAACCCCCGAAAGTAACGTCGGAGGAAAAATCTAAGTAATTAATATTAATTCTAGGATCTCTTTTATATCAACTTCATGGCAGATTGAAATAATGCGATCATGCATGGGGCAGATTTTCTACAAAATTAATTGATTGCTTTTTAAGCACAACTAAATTATTCGGGAATGGGGTGTCAGTACAAAGAATATAATCATCTTTAAAATTGTTTTTTTAAATTAAATAAACTGGAAAACTTGAAAATCCCAAATTTGATTTATTGTTTTAACTTTTTCATATGCAAAACATGCCTCGTCGGCTTTCTTGCTAACTTTCGTGTAGCGATAATAGCGAGAGGTTCACAACGATTCACAGCTCAATTTCTTGAATTGCACACAATTATTGGAAATGGTTAATAATTTATTGAATTATTTTAATCAAACTATTGATAGCGCCGATGTGAATTGTTTCATACAAAAACAACTCAAAAATGATCATCAGTCATCTCCAATCTTACGTCTCTTCTCACAATTCATTCTTACAATAAAATACAATCAGATATACCGTCGTCGTTGATTAATTAAGTAAGCAACAGCTAAAATTCAACGAAAATATGTAACAGAATATGACTTATGAACTTTCGATAGTTAGAAACTGTATAGTGAGGTCCAGCCCTCCTCTGTGGAGTAAGAAGTAAAAGTAAATCGTTAACTCTAATCATCAGTCTCTATCGGTCAATCAGAAGTACATTTTTAACACACAAATTATTTAATGGAGTGTTCCAGTCAGGAAATTAAGTGTTCCGTAGATTTTAAGTCAGAAGGAGAAAGATGAGCTTCACAAACTATTCTATAATGACAAGAGTACAAGTTTGAATTACACACTGTACGGGTAAGAGCCAACATTATTCATTTTCTTCAATTCTATTCTTCAAGCTCTTGTGTTTCAGTTGGGTAAAGTTTGTGTATTAATTAGTTAGTAGCGAGTCTGACTATGAAAACCGTTGGTAGTGTAGGTATAACTATTAATGTGATACGAGTAATAATACTCTAATGCTAATTCGCATACAAACGTATAAATTAGATGGAGTATCTGTAACTAGACCGTTCGGATTGTTTCTTTATACTTCATTTAGTTCATTTCAAAATCAGAGCTTGACCAGGACCAGGATTAGAAATATACGAGGGGAGTTTCTTTGTCTCTTGGTCTAGAACCTTCTGTTGAGTTAACATTCGGAGTGGGTTCCCGTCTTGCTTCAACTTTGACTTCTACGCAATGATCTGGCGAGTTTCTGTACACCAAAACGCATAGTTTAAGTTACAGGATTCGTAGTAGATGTTTGAAAAAGCTAATTTAATGCCCAATGGTTTTAGTAAATTATGCAGCTTTGTTTCATACCCAGAGGCTGGAGTAGAATCTGTAGTGTCCAAAGAATTGTAATTTCCACTTAAAGTGTTCCAAGAGTGGCGAGTAGGGAACGAAATTCCATCACCAAGACTGGAGAACATTGGGAAAAACCATTTCCGTTTGTCATCCCCAAACACTTCCACAAAGTTGTTAAAACTACCCAAGTTGAATCCTTTCTTGTCTGGACCATGTCGAAACACAGGGGATCGGAACGATTCCAGGGTAGATCGATTTTTTGTTACAAGAAAGCAGTGATAGCCGAGTAGAGAACACAGGCTCACAGAAAACATAGCAGCGACAAAAAATACAAACAACACATGAAATTTTCCATCTAATGGTCCGGTCCAGTCTCCTCTCCAAAATTCGATAAAATACCGAAAGGAAAATGCAAATATAACCATGCAGTATAGAAAGGCATAGGCCAAAAACAGGATGAAGAACTTGTAATTGTTGAAACAGACACAGTTATTCACCCACGCTGCAAAACAAAAACATTAGTTAAGACCACAACTCCACAACTTCACATTGTTGCCAAATAAAGATATAATAGCATTACGACAGTGGTGATCCATCTTTAGGATACAATGTCCACACACTGAACAATGATGAGTCCGATCTGGTTTGATAATCTGGCATTTTTCACAAAATCGAATTTGGTTGATGTTAGTTCTAGTTTGCACCGGAAGCTGCTGACTCCTAACCAAAGTTTCAAGTATTTCTGAAATTTCCGCATCACTAGTGGCGGATTCCACTCTATCCATCAGGTCTGCAAAATAAAATAATAAGATAAGGACCTCATAAAACGCTAAAGTCTACTTATCTCAAATAAACTCAACTCACTCTGAGGGATTTTGAACTTTCTCGGCACTCTAGAGGACGACGTGAAAACAGTCTGGAAATATGCCCACATAAACAGGCTCAGCGAGATGTGGTAGACGATAAGCGAAAGGATCTTGAGCCACAGTTCTGTCATGGTCATTAGACACAATTGTATCACAAACGCATAATACGACCAACCGATCACACTCATGATGAACAGTACAGGTAGCCATTTCGTCACTCGAATGCACAACCCGCATCGCCCCTCTCCACCACCTTCCACACCCATTCTGGAAATAGTCAACAACAATACAATTGAATTTTATTATTATGGATCCTTTTAGGTCTATTGGACAGTGTGACATGTGACAAACGGTAGAAAAAATTAGATCCCAACTGGCGAATAACTGATAATGATGATTCATATTTCATTGACAGCGAAACGGCAGTATTATAGCATGTACATAGCCTAAACTGAACTTTGACGCATTTCAGTTCTAACACCCCATTGATAGTTCATAGTTCGATATCCGCTATATCCCCTAAATCATACCCGTAAACTCTAACCCTTTAAAGTTTAATCCTACTAGCTAAGACTTATGGTCACATTCTTAAAAATCTTAAGGATGAGCTAAAGGTGCACTAACAATAATACTAAAAAACTATATGAAGTACCGATCCTCCTCTCTGCTGCTCTGACTAATCCTACCTACCGATAAGATCTGAGGTCTGTGTGTGTCGGATCGTGATCATGATCCCGCATCGCTTTAGTGTCAAGTGTCAGCTCTGGTCAGAGTGTCACGAGTTCCCAATCCCGATTGGACACTTAAGTCATTCATCATATATGCTGCTATATAATGTATAATGGTTAATATTTTTTTATTTTAGGAGATTTGAGCGACCAGTTTGAATTGATTCTAATACCCTAGTTAACAAAATTACTGTTACAATTTTTTTCTACTGTCCCTGCTCTATGCTGACTTACTGTAGACTGTAGGGGTCAGGGCAAGGTATTTATACTTTCTTTTTGGTGTTTTGAGAAAACACGAAAAAGAAAGTATAGATACCTTGTGCCTTGGGTCAGGGGAACAGACACAGAAACGATGAACGAGTAACGAGTTAAAAACTGCCTTACACAATTCCTATCTGCTGAATTGTTGAACCCAGAAAATGAGAAAATATTAACCTGGAGTAAGCAGCAGTCCCGGGGGGAACTCCAAGGTAACAGCAGCAAAGGGTCCTTCTCGTCGATCCACTTCCTCTCATCCAAAAAGAAAATGACTGAAATCTTTGACCTCAACTCCCTTGCTCACCACTCCTTAGGTCACCTTTGCAGTAGCTACAGTTCCAACTAGTCCAGTCGTTTCCCCAAAGTTTACTCTGGCTATGCTGTTGTTGTTGTCCACCGAAAAGAAACAGCTACGAATCTCAAATCCAATGTGCAATGTTGGAAATATTGGAATGACGATGAGCAGTATGAGCACAAGATGAGGACTAAGCATGAGACATGATTGATGACATAGACCTTCTCTTATCCTCAATCTCAATTCGCCCCACCTCAGCCACCAATCCTGTCTATCTCAATTAGCTAAATTAATTATAATTAAATATTTACCATTTACTGTCCGAACATGGATAAGTTGAAAATCTAATTAGGATATTTAAAGTGGAGAGGGAAGGGCGGAATTGAGCAAGTCAGGTGAACTCAACCCCCGCCAATCTCCTTCCCTCCGGCAAACAAAGGCTCTCTCGCGCTTCTTTAGTACTTGACATGTTTTTATATGGGAGAAAAGTTGCTTATTTCTTCAAGTTTCTTTTAGACTTTTGATTTTAGCAAAGGTTTTAGATAACCTGGGTCATAGGTCAGAATAATGGAGTTCACGGGGATTCGGCAGGTTGCAGTAAGAGAACGGAAGAGGAGGAATTACCTCCTTGGTAAGAAGATTGGGAGTGGAACAGAAGAGAGGGAACTTTACTCTAGTCCCATCTCTTTCTACGATGTTCCTCCCGACTGTACCGTCACACTCGACGAATTCGAAAAGTATGCTCTTGCCCGGCTTAGAGGTATGTCCATCAGTTCCAACTTACTTGTTTATTTCATAACTCACTTGAAATTATGAGGGGAAAATTCTGTGCAATTCATCATTGGTTATTAGGATACGATAGTCATTAGTCAAAGTTAAAACGTATTTTAGATTTAAATATATCGCAAGTTATTGTTTTAGGTTGACATTTGATATGAAATCAGGACTCAGGAATCAATGTTTTACTGGGTTGAGGTTGAACTTGGAATGGAAGGGGAACCTATAAATCACTTACACAAAATCTGCGTAGTATTAAATATGGCCATATGAATATCAGAATATATCTTACCTGTCACCTGTTTCGAATCGTTTAACAGAGTACAGAGTATAACCTTCATGATTCTAGTCATTGATGATAACAGTATAACTAAATTTTAGCATTGTGTTTAAAAAAAAAATTAATAATTATTGTTTGATTTGCATGAGAGTGTTGGGCTGATTGATATTGATGTGCTTATTTTTTGTCTTAGTGCTGCGATTAATTGAGAGAATCAATCTGACCTCGGCTGTAAAATACGGAGAGGATTGGAAAAGTGCTATCAAGACTGAAATTAAGAAGCAGCAGCAGCAGCTTGGAGATTTCCACGAGCTTGTAAGACTAATGATCTCAGTTCTTGATCACTATTCAATGGATATGATTTTATTTGTTCTGTATTGATTGCAATTTAGTTGGCATGTTCTGATCACGAAACTATGCTAACGTGCAGAAAGTTTGACCACATCTCACACTACCTTCTTCGGCTTGCGTTTGCTAGGTTCGTGTTGTTTAAACTTTATAAAATTTAGATTATGGTAATTATATTATTATGCTTGAGGGCAATATTATAAACTTATTTTTGGATTTTATATACAGGACGGAAGAGCAGAGAAAATGGTTTATTGCGTTAGAAGTGGATTTCTTTCGAATAAAACTGTCGTTAGCTCAAATTTCTGATATTGTAAAATTTCTTGAGGATCACCACTTTCCTGGAAAAAAGGTAGTTACAATTTATATAGACTTGGGATAATTGAATTGAACTTTATTAACGTGTCAGTGAATTCAAAATACAAAGTAAATATTAATAAAATGAGAATACTAGTGTAACGATTTAAGCAGTTAAGTTAAGATTAACTTTACTGCTACAGACCATTTACCTCCCGAGTTATTTCTTTTTTCTGTTTGGCAGTTCGTAATTTGAAATTATTAATCTTTTTTTATTTTTTGCAGATTGGAGAAGAAGAAAAAAAAGAGAAAAAAAAAGATATTTTAGCTGCAAATTTTGTTCTGAATCAGCAATATTCAGGCGACATTTTTAAGATCCCTTTTATATATGCCCTTGACCTTGTTCGTCAAAGAAAGGTATTTCTTAGAAATGGATTCGCTTATGTAGCGTACAATGACCTAATCTCTGTCATCTGCAGTGCATTTCGGTGTTACCTGTCAGAATCAATATCTGTAAGTTTTTCCCAGGTTAACATTGTAAAAGAGGTATATTGATAGAGCTAGATCCTATTCTATATGAGATGAATTGTTGAATTTTTTCCCAGACAGTGAAAAAGCGAATGCATATGGTTGAGCAAGACCAAAGAATAGTTCAAGTAATTCAAGATTTTGACCAGCGACACACTGGCAACGATTACGCTCCAAAAAAGGGGGATTCTTCTGCTGTGACAGCAGCCCAACTACCCATTGTAAGCTTTTAGTAATATCTAACTTAAAGTTCTGAACGTTAAATATATTTTCTGTTGGACAGCTATCCCAAAAATCATTTCCACTCTGCATGAAATCTCTTCATGACGTTGTGGCAAAGGAGCATCATGTTAAACATTTTGGCAGACTACAGTTGGGTTTGTTTCTCAAAGGACTTGGCGTCCCATTGGAGGAGGCTACTAATTTCTGGAGAGGTCATTTTACAAAAAGACCAGAAATCGATGGAACAAGAGTATTATAAATTTTCTATTATTTGCTACCACTTTTTTCTCGGATTATATTCTGAACTGAAAGCTTAAAATTTTAAATTTCTTGCAGTTTGACAAGCAGTATTTGTACAACATTCGTCACATGTATGGTCAAGAAGGAAAGCGGGCAGATTACACACCGTACAGCTGTATGAAAGTCATAACCTCCAGCGTCGGACCTGGAGATCATCATGGTTGTCCTTTCAAGCACTCAGATCAGTCCAATCTTCGTGTGAGACTGACAGATGCTCAGATTCCTTCAAAAGGTATACACAAATTCAATTTGTAATTCTTGCTATTTATAACATTTAATTGTACTTGAGGTGTTATAGAATTCTAAATACCTACAATTATTGGTATGCTTGTGGGAATATAAATAAATCTACGTCAAGCTTATAAACTCGTTGATCTGTTTCGGTTCAGGAGTTAAAGAAATAATGGACTTAATCGAGGGTCACCACTACCAAATAGCCTGTCAAAAGTACTTCGAATGGACTCACGACAAAATGACCGTGGAAGGAGGTGTTAGTCACCCTAATCAATATTTTGAGGAAAGCCGTGCCGTTCTCAGTGGGAAGAAGACAATAAAGTCTGAAGGTCATTGATTACACTTTTTGTACTTAACCTAAGCTATTTACTTAGTAATCTTAACATTTTAAATGTAATCGTATGTTTTTTACAATTTAGATAAAGCACAGAAACCTAAACGTACTTTAATCTTTCCTGATGGCCATTCGTCTCAGATTAATAACGAAATCAAGGATGAAACAGAAAGTCTTGCGATGGAAATCGAAGAAAATGAGGAGATAGACTCCGTTTTGTCCCAAATGGATTATTAAGTTGTAAATTATAACTTAAGACTTATAAATCTGTTTTTGATCTGATCACATTTGTGTCGATTATTTTTGCTGATTGCCACCACATTGCATTAAAATTAAAAAATTTTACAATGTTCCTCATTTGATATTTGATTGAAATTTGAAAACATTTTATTAGTCAGTCATAATTCTAAATGAAATTGGTTATTTAAAAAATGTTGGAAGCTTGTCGCGTAAACCATATGCTGTTGACAGTTTAAAGTCGTGTTTTAGACGAGCGAGAACTTTCTCAATACAAGGTAGGTGAAAGTTTGTTTTCGCGGAGAGGTACCGAGACAGAGTTTTCGAAAACAGTTAGAAAAAGTTGTCCATTAAATTTAAAAAATTTAAACTAATATTAGGATATTGTATTTAAGTTATCTAATTAATAACGAATTTATCATGCATAATTTTAAGCTATTAGATTACATTTTGATACAGATGGCCATGAACTCGAGCCGTAGAAGTAGATTTGCAATTTATCCCAACTGAGACTGCATGCAGAGTCGGTAAAATGTATATCATAATCCGCAACACCATTTAATATTCAGCTTATATAATTTGCAATGCAATTCGAGTACAATGGACTTGTCTCGCCAGACTCGGTTTGACGAATAAGGCCTGTTTTGTCCAGATTGTGAGAAAATCAGTCCATTTTAGTCCAGAATATTTTGATGAGTAATCTGTGGATTTAAGCCTAAGCTGAATTGCTCGTTTTATGTAAAATGAAAGAGTTCTTGTATTTCATTATGGTTCATAAGGGTCTCTAATCTTAAATGATTTTTTTCTAACTATGGGTTGTTTGTGTGCTGAGGATGACGGTACTTCACGGTTGAACCGAAGTCAAGAAAATACATTATTTAGTCTCCTCTGTTATTAGTCCGTCTACCATGAGTTGTTAGATTTAAGCCACTTCCCTCCGTACATAATTATAGGAAGAGGAGCTTTTGTAAAACATATCATGCTATCTTCACTAGCATGAGCAGTTTGAATGGTAATGGATGCGTACTTATTCACGAGGACTAGAGAATTATGAGATAACTGGTTTTATATTCAACAAGAGATTATGGATGGACTGCTTATATAAATCCTTAATCATCTCCAAATTAATTTTAGTCTCCTTTCATGATTCAGATTCATGACAAGACCGTAGTCATACACACCTAAAGTCTGTGGCTCAGTTTTGAAGTTCACCTTCAAGTACATTGGCAATATATAACATTTCGAAAATGTCGAAAGGAATTATCAACTACTCTCTTTTGCTGATCCTACTACTTAACGTAGGAGTAAATCAGGGACAGTTTATCCCGATTTTCGACTGGGTTCGCTCATTTTTCGGAAGCTATGAAGCCCCTCCATACACGTCAGTTCGGAACATAACCACCGTAAGATAAAGATATCACTTCATGTTATGAATATTCATATTATGAATTTTGAATTATGAATTAGATGTTTTACTATGTATTAGGAAGTCGAGGAACGGATCTATCCCTCCAAGTATTGGGCATGTACGGAGGAATTCCTTACACCAACGACGAAGGATTCCAAAAAGTCTGAAATGTTCATGAGCTTGTTCCAATATATTCAAGGGAAGAATGAAGCAGGTTCGACACTATTTCCACAAGTGGATTGATGTTGTTTTTTGGAATCCAGATATTTTGAAATTTTTGCGAAGGAATAAAACTTAATCTTGAAAAATGAACAGGTCAGAAGATTGAGATGACCGTCCCTGTGGCCACCAAAGTAGATCACCGCAATGGGAAACTGCGTTCTTACCAAATGTGCTTTTATGTTCCTCAAGATTTCCAAGAAAGTCCACCCAAGCCAACGAATTCTAAGATCCGCTTGGTGAAATTCCCTCAGCTTCATGTCTTTTCCAAGTAAGGTGTATTTTACGTATTGAAGATTGTATTTTTCATCGATCTCATTTCCCTTTAAATGTCATTACTATCATTAGGCTATTCGGAGGATATTCATCAGAGCCTATTGAGCATGAGGAGATGATGGGATTGTCAGGGCTTTTGAAAAACGAGAGTATCCGGTACTTTGAAGAAGATCAAGGAGACAGGGCTACCTACTTTATTGCAGGCTACGATTCCCCAACCAAGTTCTGGAATCGTCGAAATGAGATTTGGCTTCTCTCTCCTGATACGAGCAAAAGCATCAATGTTGTCGTGGCTGAGGAGTAACCACAATTTAGGAAGTCAATTTTTGACTTTGATAACCTGATAACCTTAGAAGATTAAAACATTTTGCTTTTTTGTGTCACCTCGATTTGTCGTGGAAATTTATTTTTGCCAAGCCTCACTAAAAAGATAGATAACCTTGACAAGTTGGGGTATTGGAATTTTTGCAAAACAATTGCTGCTTTGATTCTTAAAAGTTATTGATCACACGTACGCATTACAATCCCTTGCACAGAGCTCAGCATATTGATAATTCAAAAGAATTATGCAAACTACTTCCTAATTGGGTTAGCAAGTCACCAGTCCCTAGTTATTTTTATTGATCATTTAAGTCGTATTGTACAAATGACAGTATTGACGAAAGTATACATAGGGACAGTTGACAGTGTGTAATGAAATCAGAGCCATCAACACTGCACATGTGGTAGGTTTAGTCTATAATCGATTTCAGAGTTTATTATTGATTTTAAAATCATACTTCATTTTACAATAAATTGAATATTTATATGCATTATCATATGCGTTCTTTGATACTTAATACAAGATTACATAAGTTTGGAAATATATGTACGGCGAGAGTTTCACAGATAAATACCATATCATTGCTTTAATTATGCTTTCATTAAATTCTTTAAAAGCCAGAAACTCGATCCAGTCCTTTACTTTTATTCTTTGACCCTGAGATGACATCACTTTAGAGTCGTAGGCTTAAATAATATAAGTTGTCACGAATACTGCTAAGGAATATAAATTTTAAAATCTACTCTACTGCATCTTTAATATGTTGTTTGATTAAAATGCTTTAAATTTCTGAATTAAAGCTGAATTTCCTTACTAAGATTAAATTAGATCTATAATACGATGCACGAATTCTGTTTTCGCTACAGTGTGCGATAAGACTACAAACTGTTATCATTATTATGACTTGTTAAAACTAAAACCAACCTCAATCAACGATGAGGAGCTGAAACAGAGAACCGACTGAGAAAGGTCATCAAGATAACGTCGATTGTTGGCTATTGACGTTCACGTTATCCAATTGATGCGGTGGTCAAGCAACCGCCGCGGCTGCCTGTTGCTCCACTTCATGAGTATTCGTAGTAGCAAAGCTCCTGGAATGGTAGAGAGGTCGGAGGTCCCGCATCATGTAATCACACATGCCCTTGAGGTCATACTGAGGATTCCACCCCCAGTCCCTCTGAGCACAACTATCGTCAAACACTTGGGGCCAAGAGTCTGCAATCGCTTGTCGAGGATCAGGTCGATAGTTTATTTCAAATTCTGGGATAGATTTTCGGATTTCTTCCGCAACCTCCTCAGGAGTGAAGGACACTCCGGCTACATTGTATGTTCGGCCTGGGAGGGCATCGGATGGACGGTCCATGAACTCCATAACGGATCGGAGGCAGTCATCAATGTGCATCATTGGGAGTCTTGTCTGGGGTCCCAAATAGCAAGTGTATCTCTTATTTTTTAGGGCTTGGTGAAATATATCTATAGCGTAATCTTGAATAAGAAATTCATTCTAATTAGTTATGTAATTTCGAAAGATGGGACGAGAAAGCTTTGAAAAGGTAATTTATTACCTGTGGTCCCTCCTCCTGGGGAAGTGTCACTTGAGATAACGCCTGGGAATCTGAGACACCGGAAGTCTAATCCATATTTGTGATAGTAGTACTCACCAAGGAGTTCTGTGTGTACCTAAGGAATATTTAACATAATTCTTACAAATCGTGTACCTTAAATGGTGATGCTCGAAAAACTTGATGACATATTTTTTCTTATACCTTAGCTACACCGTAAATGGTTTTAGGACGCTGAATAGTTAGATTCGGTGTTGGATTCCTTGGAGACTCTGGCCCGAACGCACCGATAGTACTTGGGATAAAAAGTCGAAGCCCGTGGTGTTTTGCTACATCCATGATATTGTGGGTTCCTAAAAACACAATCATTGAACGAGATAAATATTTAAGACTCCATGTTTATTGACTGCCCTAGAAATTTACAATTCATCCAAGCAGGCAAAAAAAACTTCTTGACCTCGCTCCATAGCTATTGTGTAATTATCTTGAATCAACGATATCCACAGATATTGATGAAATGGCCTAGAGTTTTTGTTTTTACAAAAAGAATCCATGCCCTGACAGCTAATTCCACACGACGTCTACCAGAGCGATTGCAATTTGTAATGAGTGTGAGTGTAAGTAGACGATGTATCAAAGTGTATCAAAGTAGACAATGTGACATGACAGTTAATGCCGTTAATGGGCATTTATTATGCCGGGGAGTCGAAGCTCGGGTATTTTTCCCTGAAGGCGTCCGTATCATTTCAATAATAGATTTTTTATATTACACGGAACCTGAATTGATCGTTCTACCTTCATTTCATAACATGGCCATTTGGCCATGGCCCGATGTTTCTAGACCTGTGTACCACAAAGTACCATGCCCCGAAGCAAGGCTAATAATGTGCCGATGTCTGTTTCATGCTGTGCTTATTCATTGAATCAATGTCTACCTGGGGACCAACAGAATGTGATACTTAACCCGATTTCTCTATTATTTTCGCATTGATTTTTCTTATCATCGATTCGGGTATTATTTACTATGTAATTTATCCTATTTTTATGTTTTCGTAAGTAGTTAAATCATTTTAAAGTCATTCAGCAAAGCGTATTATTTAAAGAAGCCAAATAATTCTTTAAGATCTACCCACCTTCAATATTGACCTTCATAGACAAAGGAACATTGGATTCCGCAACGGCACTGAGAAGTGCACTGAAATGAATGATCCAGTCGATCCGATAGTTGACTACGATCTGTTCGATGCATTTGACATCAAGTACATCTGCATACAGGTAAGGACCCCGGGCTAGTATTTCTCCACTTGGCTTCCTAATGTCAGACATTAGGACGTTGTCTCTTCCGTACTTCTGTCTTAGCAATCTCGCCAATCCTGATCCCAATTGACCCAAACTTCCTACAAAACAATCAATTTTCTCCTTGTTCAAATAGTATCATCAAAAATCTCAGGCCAATCAAAAAATACTATACTGATAAAGGCAATGTACAGAAAAACTGCCAATAAAAAGCGGCATCATTAACAAATTACATCTGTGTTTTACGAACTTATGCATAAAAACCAGTTATCCTCGCGTTTCATATTTAAGTAGTTTGGATTGCATAACAACACGTATTTTTAAATGCGGCTGGATGCCTAATACTAATAACTAATGTCCGCAAGGATTAAAAGAAGCAAATCCAAATAAAAGCTAACTCACCAGTTATAAGAATTCTGGGTCTTCCATCTTCGTAACCCTCCAACCCACGTGGGGCTGCACTTAAGGCCCCAGTTGAGGAATGGACAGATCGAACCTTGGGTAGACTCCTAGTACCCTTAATCAAGCTCTTGTCACTTCTCCGTACTAATGACTGAAGCGTCGTCCGAAACATTTTTTTCCTTTTGGGCGGATCTGCAAAGAAAATTCAGAGGATCTATATAGTCTTACGTATTATAGAGAAATATGCTCCTATGCTCTGTAAAAAAAACAGGGGGGATCTGAAAATATGTTGACTCCACTTTGTTTGAGATCTCGGGTAGACAGTAAGAGAATTAAAATGCTTTTAGAGGTACAAGAAGACAGGTAAGGAGGGAGTAGATCGGACTAAATTGGAAGGCACATTTAATCAATAAAAAAGGAGGACAAATAAATGCTTATTAACGCAGGAGACTATGACAAAGATTATCGATCACAGTTTGCAATCCTATAGTCTCTAAATATTACAAAGATACAAACAAAAGGTAGAAGGTTTGTGACTTGTGACATCAATCCCCAAAATAGGCTACCCTCACCACAGTCAAGTCGTTCCTTTTTTTCATATGATACAAACTTTATATTTTGGGTTTTAAAATAAAATTAATTTTTTTTGTAAATATTTAAAAACGTTATGCTTTTAAGTTGAGTTATTTAAGTAAAAACCAAAGAAAACGAAAAATAAAACAAAAACTAGAAAGAAAATAATCTTTAATGTCAGCTTTAATTATCTGTATAGATTTCAACCCCAAAACCAAAAAATTTAAAAAGAAGGCTAAGAATAAAGTAACAAATGATATGGTCTTAAATTAACTCCCAGAATAATCCCAAAAGCTCATCCTTGAATTGAACAGAGAAGAGTGAAAGTAATTTACCGTTTCAAGCTCCCTGGTGCTGGGTTACTTTCGTCCAAGGATAAAATTAGTCCCCACTGAATTTAAGACTTTGAGAGCACCGTCAATCAAGGCCCGAGTTCGAGGTAGAGAACTGCTAGGCTTATTCAGGTAAATTGAGAGGAGAGAGAAATCGGCTCTGATCTACTATTTGATATCAAAGCTGTCGGATGGAAGCTCTAAGGCAAACTGACTTGTGGTCGTTGGATTCCCAGTAAGAAATAGTAGAAAACCTCACTCTTCTGGAAATCAAGGGATCATCCATCTCGTAAAATAAGCTTTGATGTATAAATTACTTCACATATGGAATATTTAATGGATATACCTATCCCATATACCCAGATGGATTGGAAGTTAATTGTCCTCTGGTCCTCCTATCAAAAGCACTCACTAGTTGTAACCAGTTGTGAATATAATTATGCTCCTCAACTAGATACTACTTGATGAGATGGTTAATATGAGTATTTTTCTTTGCATTATTACTACCCTCCTATCAGAAGACGATGGGAATCCTATCTCAACTTACATTTTTACTATCGCTCCGACAACAACTGGTCACAACTTCCTAATTTGCATATGAAACCTTCCAACCTATCAACTATGTAAATCCTCACATTACATAAAACATTCTCTCATAATAATTATACTACCTCATCCATCCATACTGTCATACCCTTGTCCACCATGGGGTGTAAATCAGAAGCGGGTATTTTTGTCCAAGACCCGACCTAGACCTCTGTAACATTTGCATGACTTCAGGTCACTGGAAACTTTAAGGTCAAAGGACGAGAGGTATAAATTGATGGATGTTCCTATGTAAGAGGATCGATGGGGGATGACGTGATAGACTAGGTGAGCCAATGGCAGAGGTTCCTTCAGGTGGTGTGGCACTGACACACACCCCTCCCAATAATTAATCGCTTTGTGTGCCATAAAATCTAGGTAAACAATGTAGTAGTATTATCAAGTCTTTACCTTGTCAATTTCTTGTAATTGTCGCCACTTCTTATAATTTGTAGTGGAATCATACCGATATGTGATGTTGCAGAATCATAATATTTTGTTCCTTACCTCCTCAATTAGTGAGGATTTATTTGGAGGTACATGTTTTCAAAGCCGTTCATGAACTCTCATGCGTATTTACTTAATGCCCCCGAGGATTGGTAGCTTAAATTCCAAATATACTACGTCGTTGTTACGAATGTTAAGGAACATTGTAACCTGATGTATAGAATGGTATCATGTCCAACTAGTAATTTTAAGTGGAGGACTTTTCCATGACTCAACCAACTAAAATATGCAAAGAAGATTCGAGGTGATTTTTTTGAAAGAATACTTGGCAATCCAGAGGGATTAATAATTATAATATGTGAAAAATATATGGCTTGTAGTATTGCAAAATTCAAAGGATTAGTACGAACATTATTGCCTATCTGCCTGTTGAAAATTTGTTATTGAAGTCTGCCAATGAAGATGAAAATACTAAGCGGTTGTTGATTACATATGTATGCAATCATTATGAATTCAGGTTGGTTTGTTTTGCATTCTGTCATCTGTGGTAACAATAATATCCAAGGAATTTCGTCACACGAAACACACTTGGAGATGAATAGACCAGACTTTCACTCCATTTTAATAGTTTGTGTTGCAAAGTCTTGTGTTTCCTCCCGATTTATTTCAACTATCGATGTATCAATCAATGTATTTGGGCTGTAAGTGGTGGTTGAAATACTCTTTATGCGATACATGTATTTTTTTACGTTTTTTAAATCGATTGATTTCAAGATTGACTTCCTACTCGGCCTTGTGCATTTTCAAATGAATGTGAATTGGGTGTGAAGGTTTTTAAAATTATAAATCTGTTCAAGTTCAAGGTGAGTACATGATTATTATAGATTACGATGCTATAGAATTAGACCTAAGATGAATTGTGTATTATATTATAAGAATGCCATGTAGACACATGAGTTTCAGCTTGATGAATATAAATAAGCATAAAGTAACTTTTTGAGCTAATTTTTTTTAGAGATTTGTTCTAGTTCTAGCGAGGCTTGCTTCCAAGGTGTAAAAGTTTGTGATATGAAATCAGTCAGATACACACACAGAATCACAGCCCGAGTCCCTAAATATCTCGTATTTCATTCTTATAAGTTATAGCCAAATGATATGTTCTTTAGTCTAAAAAAACTCTGGAGGAGGAATGAATGAATTTTCCTAATTTATTGTCTGGTAATGAAACATCGCGATTCTCATTCAAGTGTCTTTGAAAAAAATAATTACAAGGCTGTAAAGTATTTGTTACTCGTATTACTCAAGAAAGTCTTTAGTCTTCATAAATGAGGGAGAGTGAATCTCTACTCCAATTTTTGAAAACATGACAAGACTGCTCAAGGGTAACTCAAGTGTGACTAGTACTATTGTCTCAGCTTCTGACTCGTCACATCAACATCATCGTTTCGTTACAACAATGGATCCCTCGAGAGCTTTTCACACTTTCATATCTCTTTGCTACTATTTTTTATTTGGGTTCACTTAACCCAAGGGGCTTGGGGTCATGTATGTTTTTTACTTGTAAAGAAAAGATTGTCCTTCAGAACTTTGATGTTTGGAGATTATGATTCGATGTGTTCCGTATTCACCGAAAATGCTGACCGTAGAAGTTTTTTTAATCTCAAATAGCTCAATAGTAATAATCTTCTGTAAGAAATGAGGCATTTTGTACTGGAATATTCATGAAATGTTAGACGACGTCAATTACCTATTCAGTCATTAAAAAGTAAAAGGTATTGGATAAGTTTTATGAATTTTATTGATACTCGTGTTTGAATTTGAAAACAATGAAACGATTTGCTGTATTATAAACTGTGTAATTATATTTATTGGATTGGATGGATGAGTAGGATCATGTCATCATGGGGGGAACTGAATTGAGTAGCTGGAATAGTTGGAATCGCTGGAATAACTGGAATAGCTGGAATATATAGCTTCCAGCCATGAAAATATTTTAATAATAAATCGTATGCTATACGGACATACGGATTGTATTGCTGGCTGTTCTTAGAAACAATAGGTTTAAGTGCATAAGATAACATTATAACTGTATCCTTGAATAGTGTCTTAAAATTATATTTTTATCAAATTATAACCTAGTAATTGTTGTACATAAAAAATAATAGAAAACATTATTGCAAAATTATAAGAATGTAAATTTTATGATTAAGTTTATGCGTTCATATTTATTTACTTTAAAGAGACTAATTCAACGCTTACTAGATTTTCTTAAACAGCAGTTTCATAGCTACCATCAATTTATCATCAGGGACTAGACTTTTCCACAAGTCTCCAATAATCGTATCTTATCTGCTGTCATCAAACCGTACGTAACATTATGTACAATATGTCTCTTCAGTTTTTTAC
This sequence comes from Agrenia bidenticulata, assembly GCA_034694785.1. Lineage (NCBI taxonomy): Eukaryota > Metazoa > Arthropoda > Collembola > Entomobryomorpha > Isotomidae > Agrenia > Agrenia bidenticulata. The sequence continues at coordinate 4,807 of JAQFYM010001287.1, read as the reverse complement.
GACATGCTAACAACTTTATTTTGAAAGCTCCTAAACAAATTATTTGAAACTGAGCGTTTTCGACTCGAATGCCCCTCTGTCAATTTTGACGTAATCACAAGAAAAATCGAAAAGGGCTTGTTGAACATCCATATTAATACCTTGCTTATTTTGTGAGGCCTTGTTACAGTTTCCCAAAAAGAGGCCACCTTCATTTTCAATATCTGGAGATAGTGCAGCGTACACAATTCCATCCGCTCCTTGATCCAGTCTCTTTAAATGGAAACAAAAATTAATTATTAAAAATCTAACTATGATGATATCCTTGTCTTTCAAATGTTTTCCAAACCTGAAGTAATAATTTTACAATTGGATTGAAAACTCGGAGGAAAATTTGATGCTTGAACAATTCAGAGTAAACAAGACCAGGGTGGGCAGAATGGTAATGTATGTTTAGGCCAAGTTCTTGGAATTTTCTATCAAGGCAATTGCTGGACATGACTTGCATCAGTTTGGAGCAATTGTATGCATGAGTACGGGAATACATTTTCCTAGTCGGTAATTAAAATTAATATTAGAGCCATGTGCTATTAGAAGACTTTTCTCACAAGAGTTGGAATGGATTATTGGTACAATTAAACATCATGGTAAAATGATAACTCTGATTTTAGGTTGAGAAATTTTTGTTATTACTTTAATCGCATGTTTCTTACTTACTCCATAAGAATATCATCCATATTTATGTCACCGAGATCTTGACACTTTGAAGAAACATTAATGATCCGACTGAATTTATGAGCTGTTCCCCCTTTGGATAGTACTGGAATAAGTAAGAGGCTGAGCAAGAAATGACTCAAGTAATTAACTTGGAGCTGGGAATCTACTCCGTCCTTCGTAAGTCGCCAAGGGGCCATCATTATTCCAGCTGAAAAGTGTAAAAAGTTACCAATTCATTTTATCCCTTGAACCTTTGACCTATCTTCGATGTCCAGTTGTCGTTTTAATGATTATGGTATTCTCATCGATTTAAACTTGTGCTAACCGTTGTTAATTAGAACATGGACGGCGGGATGTTTCAGCATGATCCGCTTGGCAAAGGTTCTCACAGAATCAAAACTCTCAAGATCAACATTCAACGACTCTGCAGTTCCACTTTTGACACCTTCGTCCCTGAGCCTTTGTATAAGTCCCCAACCTGCCGTAAGGTCTCGACAACCTTAATATCAAATAATCAGGGGGAAATGGTTAGCTTTACTAACTAACAACTAGCGTTAAACATAGTGCTTTTTAATTTAACCGATAACGACATGCATGTCTGCAATAAGCAATTTTCGAACGATTTCAGATCCGATTCCTCGGGCCCCACCAGTAATTACGGCAACGTCTCCGCTTCGTTTCGGTATCTCTATGGAATAAAATTCATAACTTGACCTTCAATTGACCTGTAGGGAACTGATTTGATGCTAATTGTGTAGAATGCTCACGTTTTCCCTTAAAAGAATTATGCTTCAAGATAAGCTGGTTGAGTGTCCACAATTGACCCCATGTCATGTACCTCAAGTAATAAAAAGCTCTAATGATCCACCCCTTAAATCCTCTCCCTGGTTCTTGAGTTTTAGCAGATAACTTTCCAAAGTTTACATTGTCTATTTCTACAATACTGGCTGGTTTTATTGATGGTTTACCATCCGGATAGAACCAAGTACTTGCCATTGTTTTATTTTTTTGAGACTAAAAACTTTAAAGAAACTGGGTAAGGTTACCACGAGAATTTTAGTTAAAAGTAAGACATTTAAAAATTCTGGATAGTGAATTAATTGCATATAAGGTAGGAGTAGGCTACGATGTTGTTATTGCCAGAAAATTCCAGAAAAGGTGGTCGGTGAAAATACGGTTTTCAATGTTCAATGGCATTGTTTCACGGATAAATCTATCTTTGGACAAATATTGCCTAATAATAATAAACACTTGCTATAATATCTGCTCGATAATTCCCTAAAAATGACAGTCAGTCTATCTGTCTCACTATTCCTGCAAAGCTACTGAATGGAATGTAAAGCTGAAATAGCTCATTCAATTTACTGGACTAAAGATAAGCAGGTCAGTTATATAATTATGATGCAGTCGAAGAAATCGATTAACTTTCACAAAGGTCCTAATTTCTAATCAGTAGTGACCCATTCCTATAGACGTCTACAATTTTAAATCTGTTAGCAATCACATATATGGCGTGGACATGTATGTGATTGCTTTTTAGTATTTTTTTAATTCGAGACACACTTATTATGTACCAGCGTAGTACATATACCTAAAAAACGATTTAAAAAATTTCCACGAGACGATCGGATTACATATGATCATTTTCCCTGCACTACCTGTAAAAAAATTGTGAATTAAGCATTGTTTGAAAAAAAATTTCCCAATTGCTGTGGGTATATTTTTCAGAGGAAAACTGTCACAGGTTTATTTTCGAGTTTTTAGTAATTAATGGATTAGCAAACTTTGGGAAAGACTTGAATGTTGGCATGGAATGGTAAGAGTTGCGAGAGTTTAATCAATATAAGCTATTAAATCATATAAACGATTATTCATTTATAGCCATATTTTCTTCCATATTGATTGATTATGAAAAAGCCGAGGGTCGGGCTAGTTAATTGCAGTGTCGAGAAATTCACGGGTTTGTGGTGATAAATCATTGCATTCATTTTATACGTAGCTAATGCATTATTCATACAATCATTATAATTAATAGGATTTTGTGATACAATTTCAGAATTAAGAATTTATAGTGTAAGGTTTGATCTCAATGAATTTATAGATAGCAACGACTCGGATGTATTCGGAGCGGCAGTTGAAGCTATTTGTTTGAGTCCGGGATGATAAAGTGAGATGCATCCGGTCGGAAATAAAATTATGACATATGAATAAGACTTAATCAATAACCTGCTAAAAATATTGACACTGACGTAATTATATTAATTAGTATTTTATTAATTGTTTAATCAGATTTATGGTAAATTTAAAACATATATGATTATTTCTAGAAAGTTACTGTAAATTTGGTCCTCACAGTTCTCAGTGATTCAAATGAAGATGAAAGATTCCAATTGTTGAAGCAGTTTTTTATATGCATTTCAACAAGTTCAAAGTTTCAAAGACGTAAATAAAATAATTGGTTTCTGATGATACCAAAAAGCTTAGAATCGTGACGAATTATTCTTCAAAAGATTTGAAAAATATGATTTGTATAAAAAAGAAGATTTTTCCAAATATTTGAAAAATAAACAGATAATCTTTCTAAATTTTCAGTGATTTATGCTGGACATTTGTATTTATTTGTATTTATTCAAGCAAAACTTCCTTGCAGTTGCATGGTTGTTACGTTTTGACTATCCACAACTGAGGTACATTATTATTATAAGAAAAGTAGTTTAAAGTGCATAAAAATAATTAGTATAGATTAAAAAATCAATAATTGGTCAATTAAGAATAGAGTACGTAGCTTTCCTTCTTTTACAGATTCCAAATTAATAGTAGTAATATAAAAACACTGTTCTGACATCTGACGAATTGCTAATCCTGGCCTTGGCTCCTAGAATTGGAATATGATGTGTGGATATTTGGTTTGGGAGATTGTAGAAAATAATTACTTCCTCAAAATATCTTTTCTAGTAATTGATTTTAGTCCCCGTCGGCCAGCTCTCTGGCTTCCATGAAAATACAATTATTCCCCATTTACTCGATATGCCTTCTATTAAGACAGCACACCCCCGTGGTGGGTCATGGAATATGGGGCTCTGAATCGCAAAATTGTGCACGGGGCACTCAAGCTCCAGGGGGACAATTGGACGCAGGGCTGCCTGAAATACCTGATATGTATTTGATAGCAACGACATTGATACATTTCTGGTGTCACCGGTTGCTGAATACTTTATAAGCTGGTCAGAATACAAATAAATGAATTTTGAGTATGGGCAGTTAGTCCCTTAATTCCGTGTAATTGCTTAATTTGTTTTCGAAACAAAACCAAATGGATTATAGGACGGGACAATCTGCGATTCAATGCTGCAGTAATCTTCAATTTCCGAATACCCCGGAATACCCAGTAATCTGCACCAAATAAAAGGCAATCTGCAATCAATCTTAATTCTTAAGTACTATGTTAGATAGTTGTTGCATGTTCTTTACTAAGCTGCGTGATTAATGGACTGTAATTGCCGACTGCCGAATAGAAGAGGCTATATATAACCTCAGAACATGAGCTTGATGTAACGGAGGATATTCGGTTACAGGCCTTTGTCTTTCAATACTAGATAATATGATATAGCAAAACTATTTGATTTTAAAATTTCGAAATGCTGACTAAAGAGGGTCTTAACGAATTTGGGAATGGGATCAAACGGCGTAGTATTCTTCAAAGTATTTTACACGAGTGGGATGGAAAAGTTATTAAAACTGTCCGTCCAGGTGTTTGTAAAATCCGTTTTTTTATAGGATTTGGCCAGTGCATCGGGTATTCCGGATTCCTGCTAATTCAATTGACCTTGGAGCTTACAAAATATAAAAAGGACTACGTAGATCTTGTTTGGGTAACTTTGTGGCTGTTTTATTACAGCTGGGCTACCATCACTTACGTCGATAATATTGTTAAGGTTGCAGAGATTCTGGGATTTCTAAAAGGACTCATTATGCTGCAAGAATATTTTACGAGTAAGTATTGCATTTGGAAAATGTAGTTTAAATGTTTTTGTACTAAAGAGGGGCAACACCCAGTGGGCAACGAGGGATTGCCTTGTGTCATATGTCGATGGAAAGGTATTTTTATGTG
>JAQFYM010001286.1:0-35995 GCA_034694785.1 Agrenia bidenticulata | reverse complement strand
AGGGAGATTTTAGACTTTTACTTTTTATTTTATTGTTTTTTTCTATTATTTGTTTTTGGATTTTTTTTATTGTGTTTACTACCTTATTTTATTCGCCCTGAGCTAGAGGGGCAGCTTAATGGGGATGGGGCACCTAAAAGTAGTAGTACCCATTAAGTCATTTTTTAAAGTCATATTTTATAAAGTAAAAGTCATATTAAGTAATATTTTTATTCAAATTTAAGGTCATTTTTGTGGTTGCCCTAGTTATATATGTTTTCTTCTATGTTCCTCTCGACACAAAAAATAGTTTATTTACACCATGCATTTTTACCAGACTCAAAAAAAAATAATTTTAGCATTAACAAAAGTTCGAAAATACAGGGTAGGTGAATAATTCGTTTTTTAGCGTTTTTAATATACATTGTTGTTGATTGACTACAATCAGAGTATTTTTTATCAAAATTGTTCGAGTTGATTAACATTACAAAATATATACAACTATATAGCTGATTCTAGGCTGCAAACATTTCAAATAAGTTTTTTTATCTAAAAAAAGAAAACAATGTAATTTTTGTGGTTTTATTGCATTTAAGAATATATGAAGTATAAAATATATTTTTTCCCTCAATCATTGTTTGTCATGTTTGTATATACAAAGAAAAAAGTATAACAGTGTATTATTACTAAAAATTCACATACGCACAAGGCATAAGATTGCCTCCGTATTTTTATATGTTTTTTAGGCCAAATAAAAAAATATAATTGTTGGATATTTTATTATGCAAAAACGCATGCCAAGTTATATTGTTTGCGTACACCTTTTTTCACTTATGTGTTATTTAATACTTATTTTTTTTTACGGATAAAAAATATCTTCTAATTTTTTAAATCATTAACGTAAAGTGCTCACACTAGTAAGTTGTACCACATATTTTGTTTATTTTATCTAATAATAGTATTTTAGTAACACATTAAGAAATTCAAATGTGAGAAAAAAAAATTTTCTGACTATCTTAGAAATAAATATGCAAATTCTTAACTTTTCATGCACATATTGACGTGGGTTTTTTCTTGTATATACGTTTGTAGAAATATCAATACTTTTATTTTTGGGGCCCCCAAGCCAGAGGCCCCGGGGCACATGTGCCCTTCTGCATGCCCGTCCCGTCCCCACCCCTCCCCCCCCCCCAACGCGAGTCCGCCCCTGGCTACAGACGTATGATGAATCAGGTAGCGCGCTTCGAGTCAGATATTTTCCCAAAAATTTACCGGCATTCCTGGGATGAAGAAATCATGAGAAAACGCAGATTAAGCTTTGGAATATATGTTTGGTAAGGAAATGATAAACTAAAAAGTGAAATATACAAATAAAAATATGGTTAAAAAAAATGCGAAAGAAAAGATTGTAAAACCCTCTGCTCACATCTGAACTCTATTATATTTATATATATATACATATTAGGCACTGTTCCGTTTGTAAAAGAAAGTAAGCCTGGACTTCTAATGGAACAAGGCTGCAGGAAGATAAAATATAGTGAATACATCAGATTTTACAGTGATTATACATGATACCTGTAAAAAGTGCCAAAAATCTTGTTATTATCTAAATTAAAAAAAAATCTATAAATTCGCTAAAATTTTTGTCAAATATTACATTAAATATATAAAACCTTTATCAGTGACTTGCATTAGACACAAAATTTATGCCATACAACGGTCGCTTATAAATCCCGCCTACATCCAAGCCAAAGTCACAGTCAAAAGGTATAAAAATAACCACAATTACAGATGTATCTGGCGATCGTTCAGGGGCGGACTAAGAAGGGGGGCACTGGGGGCATGTGCTTTAAGCCCCCGGCTAAGGGGGCCCCAAAAATCACAATGATGATTTTAGTACGAACTTATAAAAAAAGTGGTTTTTGGATATTAGAACAAAAAAATATGATTTCAAATATTTTTTTATTAAGCAGTCAGAAATATTTTAAGGTTCATGGATTTTGATTTGCAAAAGTAGTTTTAGGCAAAAAATTTTTTTAAAAACAAGATAAATAATTTTTTTCTAAAGCTGTAATGTTATGTTCAATTTACTTTGGTTATCAAAAATGAAGCTGTTCTTTTTTCGTAAAAATGCAGAAAACTGCAAAAAACACAAGTGTGACAAAGAAATTAGCAAAAACCAATAAAACTTGCCGCAGTATATGGATAATAAAAACCCGGTAATGTCAAAAAATTAAACATTGAAAACTAGAAAAAAATCTTTCAAATCTCATGGATTTGCGTTATTCACCTTTTTAAAAAATGACACTGTTATTCAACCACTTTTTGCTAATAGCTACAAATTTTAATCTTAGTTTACGCATAAAACTTTAAGTTCTACGTAATTTTTTTTTTTTTGCAATTTAAAAATGTAGAGCTATTTTTGCAACAAAAATGTACGTCATTGTATGTTTGCAGCGTCAAAAGCGCCCATGAAGTATATATATTATAATTTTTAGCAGCCCTAAAAATAGTTTTTTTATTTTTTTGATTGACGACAAAGAACATTTATAATTATTTACAACAAAATTAAAAACAGAAAAAACAGTTATCAGGTTTTCCTGTTTGCTCATATTTATATCTCCATTGCAAAATTATAAGGTTTTTCTAGTGATTCTGGTCGAAATGAATGGCCGTAAACAGATTTGTAAGAAAGACGTGTGTGGGTTATAAAGTATTTTTTACTATAAAAAAAACATCTGTTATCATGCAGTAAGCTTTGCAAAGCCATAACATGAAATATGTAGTGCATATATAAAAGCTCTAAATAAAACTGATTTTATTAGAGATAAAATATTTATAATCGTGAAATTTGATTAACTTTTGACCACGAGCCTTTTTTCAACTGGCTGTATCCACTGACCCATCGCGGTAAACGACGTTTATAATAGTTTTTAATTACATATCTATAGCAATTCCAGGCAGCACATTTAGAACCCTTTTTTTCAATCAAGGTCAATATATTTTTAAATTTGTAATAGCATATTATCAGCATTGATTTTTTTGTTAGTTATTAATACATTTGTTGTTGACCACATTGTTAAAATTATTACGCTGTAAAAGCTTAACAGATCTTTAATATGCAAAAAAAAAAAAACAAAAAGAAAGAAAGGAAGTAAATTGGAAAAATCGGTAATTCTATAATAAAAACAATATGTATACACAGTTACACAATAAGCAGACACAACAGCAAATTTCTAAAAAAAGTTGTGTAGTTCTGTAATTGCATTCAACTGTGAGTATCAAAAACAGTTAAAATGGAAAACAAAGGTGGACACTCGCCAAATAAAAAAAAAAAAATCAAACAAACCGTAAAGTAGGCAAAAAATACGAAAAAAATACAACCACACTTAAACGTAATACAAAAAAGTAAAAAGTTTGTAAAATTGAGTTATGCAAGACTATGTTAGGTAAAGGTAGGGGTATGGGTAAGGGTTGGGGTCCAGTAGCGTAATATGGTGGGCAAAGGGGGCAAATGCCCTTTTATTCTTATGCCTCCCGCCTGAATTTAAGCGGGGGTCTTTTTCGGGCATAAAAATGCTAAAAAATAATATTTTTAAAATAATTACTATTTTTTAAATTTTGCTTAGAATTTTTCGTATAAATATAAACAAAATATTTTTTTGAGTTTTAAGCCTAATTTTTTTTTTTTGCCCCATCAAAAAAAATCCTGGTTATGCCACTGTTGGGGTCGGTTAATTTTCAAAATCTGAATACTGTAAGACCATGCTTGTAGTAGTGTATTCTGTAGCATTTCGCATATATTCATGCATAAAATAGATTTTTTTGATTTTTTAGTTTCTGATTTACTTAATTCTGCCCTACTTAAACTTTTTTTGGCAAGTTTTCCCCCCTTCTTTTTATGTGAATTGTCGACTGTTCCGTCAACCTTTATTTAATTTATGTAAAAAAATCATTAACTCGTCTTGGTATAAAATATTTTAAATTAGCAAATAAAAACATTTAAAAAGGTCAAAGTTTATACTTTTTATATAAAAGAACGCATTTATTAGTTAGGTCCAGATTTGCAAATTTTTTATGTCAAATTCTAAATAGAGTAAAACAACACCAAGGTCAACGCAAAAAATACACCGTAAAGTAATGAAGCTATCATGCTTATTTTACTTTTTATAATTAGTCTGATTTTTTTTTACAATTTATACATACAGATCTGCATGAAAAAACATATTTGTCAACAACTAGCAATACACGAAGCTTTAAGCGTGTCTTTAATGGTAACAGAACAGTTTTTTTAGAAACAGTTTCTTTGAAAAGAAATAGTTCCTTTGGTTTTGTTTAATTTTCAGAGATCAGTTAAGAAATCTGTAGGTTCGTGTTTCTTTACTGCCTTTTACAAAACAAGTTAACCCAAAGGAACTATTTCTTTTACGAGGAAAAGTGTCCAAAAAAACTGTTCTTTTAGCATAAAAGACACACCCTTAGATTTTTGCCTTTTTTTTGTAAAAAAGGGGCCCCCGCAAAAAAAGTGCCCCCGGGCCCGTAATTTTGTTAGTCTGCCCTTGCGGTCGTTGCTTATCTAAGCGAATTTTACTACGGAAAATTTACGGTAAACGAAATATGCAGTGATTTGACTTAAGAATTTCGGCAAAAATGTCACATCGTTTCTATAAACGGACTTCTATACAAGTGCAACTTACAGAGGAGTTCTAAAAAAGCAAACTTTATTGCCATGGAATCATTAAGGGGTATATGGGTAAACCGATGATTTTTCTAGCAAGTAAAAAAGCTACAAAAAAAAAATTGTAATACATAAAGAACTATAAATTAATATCGTTTTATCGACATAACGTCATAAAATTTGTATCAAATTTTTAGAACTTTGTCTTTATGAACATCTTTAAAGCAAAAATCAAGACGGATAAAGTAGTTGTACGCAAGCAAATGTGTATGCAAACTACATATAAATATGGGCGGAGTCGATCTAATAGATCAATACCTGGAGATTTTTTGGTGCCTGCAAAAACACGTAGATGAACATCTTAATTTTCCATTTATTTTTTTTTCGGTTTTTTATAATAATGTTTTTATTTTGTTTAACAAAGCAAGCCAATGAGAACATAATCACTACAATTATATATAAGGTGCGTTCAGATTTTGTAAAAGTACAGGTTGCACAAAATATGAAGACAACAGTGCAAAGCATTAACCTCTTTATGTTAAGAGACATTTTCGTTGTGCTTTTGTGCAGCTCGCGGCAACACAAATATAAATTTACAAACCTGCGGCTTGTTAATTTGCTTTATGAATTGTTTTTATGATAAGCATATGCCGCATGACAATGAGTGGGAAAATTGTAGTGAACGCATAATTAGTGACGCTGATTTGTATTTTTATATGTTTAATACACTTCAATTTATGATTATTCGAAAAATTAGTTAAATTTTTTTTGTTGTGTAGCGTTATTCTTCCTGATATAATCACTCGAATTATTTTAGATATATTTCGTCTATCTTCATAATATACTCTTTCTCGTATTTTACTGATTTCATTTTCTTTATAATTTGAGAGATCAAAAAAATACAGGTTTATATTTTATCAGCAAACCTAGCAAACCGAAGAACTAATGTGTCTTATCACAACAAATATATAATATATGGCTTTTGCGTGCATTTCTCTTTGTATCGAAATCTGAGCAGTAAAGTAGATTATCTTAACGGCTTTTGCATTTTTGTCTATGTCTAAGATAAGGGTCATTCTTAAAAGTTTTACGTGTTTTTAAATGTGCAAACGAAAAACTTTATCAACGTGGTAGCTTTTGTTTAAACGTTACCGTTGCGAAAACTATTAACAGAAATCAAAACAAATGATAAAATATATATCGCGGCATTTGAACCTAAGAAGCCATTTTTCTGCTTGGTTGCACACTCTATTGCATCGATGTTAACAATTTAATAAAAAGAGTTTGTAGCCAGTAATCGGAAAGTATGACGAGGGGGGCTATACCGCCTATTTAAAAAATTTCGCACTTCACTGTAGGAGTGGGTGTCTTATCTGTACAATTTTAGAGGTCATTGGACCCCTGGAGAAATTTTAAAATTTTAGAGCCCCAGCTGAAAAAAAAATCTAATTCCGGCCACTGTTTGCCGCTAAATAAAAAAATTAACTGGTATGTTGTAGTATCATTAGGAGTTTAATTTATATTTTTACTTTTTATTTAAATATTTTATGGTCTATTTATATTTTTTTGAAACATTAAATATCATAACCGGTTGCAAAATAGCATCCCGTGAAAGCTATAAATATTAAAATATACTAATTTACATGTAGATGCTACAAAATATATATGTTAAGCATTTTTAATGTACTTTGAAACGTTTTTATTATACCCTCTTTTTTTTCTAAAGTATCTACTATGAGATTTACATACAACAAAAAGCAAATTTACTTGCTGGTACCTTACAATCTAAAGTAAACAGAAATATATTATTTAATGATGCATATATACCTTCTTAAAAATATATTTTTTTTTATTGGATGTTTAAACGGAATTTTAATATATTCAACACATAATAACGCTGTAATAATACAATAAAAATTGCAAACTTCTAAAAATAAGCAAGTTTTTTTTTTGTAATACCTAGAAAGACGACTCAGAAAAAAGTAAAAACGCTGCAGTGTTGCGCTTATAATGATGTTTTTAAATACTAGTGTTGTAAATTATAAATTAGATTTTTTTAAGGGTGTTTATTTGCATTTTGTATTATACATTTACAAAATTCCATTCCAAAAAAATTCCAACGTATAAAAAAAATCAATTTACGACCAAATTAGTTTGCCACCCCCCGGGCCCCGGAGAAACCGGGCTTTGGGTGATTTAGAAAAAGGTGTGTTCTCTGCCCCCCGGGAAAAAAAGCTGGCCCGGTATCTTACGGGGAGAAACATGGGTGCTGATGCTGCACAAGGTAGTAACAATAATATGCTGAAAAAGTTGTTTCCAGAATATAAACCCTATAAACATTTTGAACGCCGTTTATCATAGCTTTAATGTTCTAGTTATAGCCTTTTGGTGTTTTTTATTGTTTTTTTTTCTATAAAATACTTTTAAATTTCAAAGTATTATAGTAATGCTGAATGTGTGGCCAGACGACAAAAGGTCACTTTTTTATGCATACAAAATAGATAAATATTATTTAATGCTAATAAACTACTGAAACAAAATATTATTTCCGTATGAGTAGATATAAAAACCTTAATGATTATTGTGGCAGGCATAGCCCATTCAGTGTAGTTACCGTAGTTTTCAGTGGCATATAGAAGCTAATCGCAAACAACAACAACTAAGTGTAAATTTTGCATATTATCTGTAATGTAACAGTAAATTTGCTAAACAATAAGTTCGACAAACCCCACTCCCGTTGGCTGTTTTTTATACAAGAGAACTCTGGTTTTATACTTAAAAGTCTTTTTTTTGGTATTTTCAAAGCCATACTTGTTGTCGGTATAATGTACTTTTTGTTACCTGTAAGTGTGTTTAACCCTTACAATATTGTAGCCGCTTTTTTCGTTTTATTTTTTATTAAAAGCTTCTTTCATATAAATGTAAATTATCTATAAACGCAAATCACTTTTTTAATAACGTTCGTTAGAGATTACACACTAAATTATACTAAAAAAAATGCTTTTCTAGTTATAATGTTCAGAAGAGGTTTTTTGTGTTTATTTTATATACTTTTTTACGCAGGGTTGCCACGCGGGCTTCGAGAAATTAGAAAAAGCCAAAATTGTCCCTTATGAAATTCCCGCATCCGGGAAATGGCAACCCTAGTCTTAATACACAAAAAATACTTTTTCTTGGCGTCAGAGATGCTGTCAGATGAGGAGGCGAGAAAGGGAACTCCCCACACCATTGAAGTATTTTTTTGGGCCTGATTTAAGGATATAAAAAATATACCCCTGGATAAACCAAATAACAAAAGCAAAAAAATTACAACGTCAAAACTACAAAAAAAAAATAAAAAATGTTTATTTTTTTTTAATGAGTGTGGATTTTTTTTGATAAATCATCAAAATGATTAATTATAAATTGAAAATCATTTTTGATACAAATTTAAACGAAAAAAATATATTTTTTCTCGGACATGCTTTATATGCTATTTTTTAATTTTTAATTTACATAGGGCTGCTTATATTTTTTTACATAATTTCGATTTTGACAGAATGTTTTGTCAAAATTGTTTTTGATAAAACTTTTTTTTATTATAATCATTTTCCCGGACAACATTTTGTCAAAATATTTTGAAAAATAACTTTTGATGTTAATAACTTTGCAGGTTTCCATTAAAAGAGCTAGTTTTAAGTCACTAGAAAAATTACAAAAACGTTTTTTTTTTAATTGTTAACTGGTAAATTACGTGAAATATCTTTACTAGCAGCAAAAATGCAATATCATTGCGTTTTGACACAATTAAAATTAATTATAATAACCTTTCTGCACACGCCTTTAGTGTCAGTTTATCTCTCTTTCTTCTTTCAAATAATACTGCTGATGCCATACATGTTTTAGCATCATTTTACACTGTAAATTGCGTTCTTAAGACATAATCTTTAAAGTACAAAAAAATCAACATTGGAGACATCTAATCTTTGTTAAAAAATGGGTTTTTTTTTTTATTTCAAGGGGCTGGTGCAATTTGCGCCGAATGTGCATTTTGCCCCAAATGCATAAAAAAAAGGCAAAAATGTAAAACCAAGCCGACAGTCAAAAATCAAAAAAATATACATTTAACTGCAATACTATGCAAAAAAATAAAAAAAAAAAAAAACTTTAAACCTAAAAACACCTTAAACGCAACAGATCTATTTATACACAGTATAACGTTAAAACTGTTGTTTCACGCATCGCAGCTAAGCGTATGATCGGGTTAGGGTTAGGAGTAGGGTTAGTGTTAGGTAAAAAAAAGTAACGCCTATATGAGAAAAAACAAATAACAGTATGTTTTGCATTTTTCGTCTAAAATTCATATTTATAGTTGGGTATGAGTCTTTATTATTAATAAAAATGGGGATTGGCGCAAAATGGTAACTCTGCGCAAAATGCAATACTGTGCACTACATAAAACTCCCATACCTAATAAGTTCATTTGATAATGAGATTGCTAATTTGACAGTGCAACCATTTTTTTTATTCCTGTTACATTGCGTAAATTTTTTTTTAAAGAAACCTTTTTTTTATCTTTTTTTTCGGGATTTTTTTTATTAAATGCAGTTTTTTCCGATTAAAATGACTATGCGCATTTATACTTTATATTTTCTATTTTATGCTTTAGGGGCAAAATGCATCTTTGGCGCAAATTGTGCAAAGCCTCTTTTTAAGATGATTTTTTGTTTAATATTAGTTTTACGCGATATGCTTTATATGCTTCACCCCAAAATGAACATAATAAAGACAATATAAATTATGCATCTTTTTTTTTGTGGTTATTGAATTATTCTAAACTTACACGCAATTTTATTGTGATTTTTGTAATTTTACTCATTAAAAGGACAGAACTGGTATTAATTAGAAAAAAATGATATTAAGTGTAAAAACTAATTGCTAAATATATAGGTTTTGTTGTTTTTTTTAATTTATTAGATACAGTTCAATAACACTTAATTTTTGCTTTGTTTGCATAATCAAAATATTCTATTCGAATTTCTGAAATCGTATAACAGTAAAAATGAAAAATACACCAATAAGAATTGTATAACGTACGAAATACTAAGCGAATATTGCTTTATGTTAAACTAACTAGAAAAAAAAAGGTTGTTGGAAATTTTTTTGTATTTTAATGTAACCAAAAATTCAAAAAAATTTTACAGCATGTTAAAAATAGAATATGTGTTAAAAAAAATATTATATGCAGTATGCAATAATCTTAATACCAATAAAAATTATTTACTTTATATTATTTGTATCATTTATATTAGGAACTTTTAAAGTCTTTTGCCTCACGACAATATCTACCCTCATTTTAAAAATACAATGTATGTGACATAATTTAAACTGCGTATTTGATCTTTCGTCTACATTTTTTTTTACAAAATTAAAACGAATAAAACTATTAAAAAACACACGAATCGTTGCGATCAAACTTTTGTATACATATAAGTATAGTTAAGGTACATTAATACACGCTGAATTCTAAATCTTGTATTATTTATTACCTCTAAAAAATACAAATGGTAAATGGCAAAAATAAAGGTTGTTTTTTGCATGACTTTTTTTATCTTTGTTTATAAAAGAATCTTATAAAATATATTACATATAGTCCTTAAAATACTATATATGGGCATCTTGGAAATCTTAGTAAATTACACAGTAATTTACTTTGCAAAACATATTTTTTATATAAAAATTTTTGCTTACAAAAGTAATGCTTTTTAAAAAGTTTTTGATTTTTGAAATACTCAGGCATATCTAATTGTAAATATAGAAATAAAATACATTTTTTTAGTTAAGCTGCTAATGTTTTTTCAATATCTATAGTGTATCTCTTATAATAGCTGTTACTGGTTTTTCTAAAGAAAAAAACTTTAATATATTGCATAACTGACAGTCACAATTATAGCCTGTTATTAAAAGTTTACAAAAAACAATTATAGATTAATAGTATCTTGTGGCCTATTTATAGTTTTTTGTTTTATAAAAATTTATTGTAAATACTGTGAAAATGCAATATTGCAGTGTTATACTAGCATAATACTGACACTTGTAAAAACTAATAAAAGACAACACAAAAAAACTATAACAAAATAAGTTTTCAAATCGTTTTAGCTCAAAAAAAACAATTTTACATGAGCGACAACAAAAAAACTAAAAAAGTTAAGTTAAAGGCAGAATATAAAGCAGCGCGCATTCTTATTTTTTATTTTTGTCGCCGTGTGTGTAAATAAAGGAGAGTCAACCTTAGTTAGAGTTGTGCATAGTCGTTCAACAACAGAAAAAACATGCTTACTTGGTGTTTTTTTTTGTAGTCTGATTTTTGTGCAGTTTTTATTTTTTTTTAGATGATTCTAGTCGTAAAAGATATTGTGTATATAAACACTTTAACGTTTTTGCAAGTATATAACTAACCTCACATTCTCAGTAAAAGCCAATTATTTACGTACAAGTTCTTATATTAAACGTAATATACATAATTTTTGTATTCTCATGTTATACATATATTACGAAAAAATAATTCAAAAAATTAACGAACAGCACAAAACGTGCAAAAAAAGCATTTTGATTTTAATTCCCGCATTTACACTTTTTTTATATACGGTTACGTTATTAATTTTTGTAGTGGCCTTACTTACGAGCGAACTGTTTTTAAAAAATACTTATAAATGTAAACTAGCTTAAACTAGAATTACCACGCTATAATATATCAATGACGATAATTTGTACAGGAAAGATACAACTTCAAATGAATACAAAAAAAACAGTTAAGATTTTTTGTGTATTTCGTATATTACAGGGCAACTATATACTGCATCAACAGTAAAGAAACCATCTAAATCTTCCCTTCAAAATTAGTTTTTTTTTTCAGCACAGTATTTACTGTCTAATTTCACAAGATACTTAAGTTACGAATGACCATAGGCATTCAAGGCATTTTAATATAGCTCTATTACATAAAAAAGAATTAAAAAAATACATTAAGTAAGTAAGTGCGCAAAATAAATACAGTAAATTGTATATACAAACGTAATTCCTTTTTTCAAAGGCAAAAGTTACGCATAAAAAGTTTTCGGTTAAACAGAGTTCTGTTAATGAATGAAAAGTATTTTTTGAGTTTTTGTTGTATGTTTGTTTAGTGAATTTTTATGCTTTTATTGATTATATTGCACATCCTTACTATTAAATATTATCTGTATATAAAGGAGCATTTTTTCAGATACTTTTTGAACCCTTTCCGCAAATAAAAATAAGACTGGCGAAAAATTTTATTTACTATTGGTAAAATATTGTGTTTTTCGTCTTAATTTTAGCAGAAAATTAAAAGCTAATGCTCTTGGTAACAAAAAAAATGAAGTGCGGAACCCACACTTGACTTTTTTTTCGTACGATATACCAAGATCGACTGACGGTTTTTTTGATGTTCTGTGTTATGTCCATTTTTTAGTGATAAACTAAAATGTTATAATAATCTAACAAGCACAAAAAAGAAATTACTATAAGCTATACGATAGTTATACACATTTTGTTCATATAATTTATGCAAACTGAACTTTTACAATTTCCACATGCAAAAAGTACAAAATCCTGCAAAAAGTAGCAAACTTACCCGTATTGTCTTAGAAAGTTTTTTTTAAAAAAAAACTGTCATATCACAAGGCCTTTTATATATATGTTGAATTGTCAGCAAACTTTACATTTTATTGTGTCCAGTTAAATACCGTATTTTTTTTTTTATAATGCACAAGGAAATTTTTTTTAGTGTGCATTATAAGAAAATAAACCCCTTTTGTTGTATGATAAAAATAAAATTTAAATAAATACTACAAAAATAAAGAACATATAAATGCATTTTTGTAATAAATTCCAAGTTTAAAAATACCATTTATTTTTCTAAAAACTACAATATAATAAATGTGCATTATAAGAAAATGTACCTTATAAGAAAATAAAAAAGGATTCTTATGATTTACACAATATTATTCGGCTTATAATTATAACTTAGTATGAAAAACAACAGTAAAATATACATTATAATTTATTTCCATAAAACTATTACTTCACTGTTTCAAGGAAACGTTTTCACGGGTTTTTTTATAATAATATGTATGATTCTTTTCAGAACAAGGTTATTGATATCTTTAATCACACATAAATGAAACCGGAGAGTCCATAAATGTATTTTACCCGTTTAAAAATATACATATGCAAAAATTTGTGATGTTTTCCCAATAACCTTTTTTTTTTGTATAGCTTATAATGCCCGTATGTTTCTAAAACATTTAGCCATCTAAGATTTTTAAGTTTATATTGTAATTCTATCCAATTTTTGTGTTTATAAATATTGTACATGATATATTTTCTTGCCACTAAGTAAATAAATTGCTAGAAGATCTAAATATTTCATAATTTTAATATTCGCTTTTTGTGCACTTATTCTCTAGTTGGCACCCATATTTTTAATGTACATATAAAACATAACTGTTCATGTTTTTTTTGGTCTTTCTACAGGGTTACAATATGGTATGGCCATATTATGGGATATGCTTTTCTTGGCTACCCCCATTATGGCCATTTTGGTAAAATATGGGACATATGTAAATTGTAAATATAAAAAAAAACTTAGATGTAAGATGATTAATATATATAGTTGTGAGAGCCGGATTAAGGAAGACGTGCCATAGAGGGTCAAAAAATACGCCTTTAAATGAAATATTTTACAATTCAAGCAAAATTTTTAGAGTTATAAAACTATTAAAAAAAATTAATTCGCACTAATTTTTTTATTTTGGAGCCAAAAAAACTTTTAAACAAAAAAAAATCTTAAAATGCGCTTTTTATACCAGGTGGCCGGAAGCAATATTCCCTTTGCCCCTCTCTCCCCCCCCCCCCTTAGTCCGCTTCAGATAGTTGCCGCCTATTTTTCTTTATTTTGTTAATACATGTAAAAGCGCATAATTAAAATAACAGACCTGATAAGTCGTATTACAGTATTAAAATATGCAACTATGACAAATTGAACTTTTTTATATATTAAATTTGGGAAAATGGGCAGGGAAATATAGAAAAATCTTATATAGATGTTATATTTTTTTCTTTGGGCTTTTGTCAATATTATATACTAAGGTAGGCAAATTCGTACAATAAATATTGCGCGTAATCTTTGTATCACTATATTATGGAGTACCGCAAATATTACTTACACGCAAAATGGCATCAAAATTACAAATGATGGTGGTTTTATGCACCTTCTAAAAGAAACATTGTGTTTTTCGGCTCAATAGCTAATAAAGATAATTATATTAACAAAAACGTGAAATTAATCATTTACACATATAATGTATATTGCGATAAATCAATATATAAGTAGATATTAGATCATTTCTAATTATGATCACATGTTTTAAGATTCTTTGATGCTATTGAATTATCGAAACATTGTAAAACAACACAAATAAAGAATCATAGATCGTAACTATTATGTAATTTTATAGGGATGTATATAAGCTGGGACAGGACCCGTAAAAACGGTTTGCCCGTACTCCGTGCCAAAATGATGACCCGAACCCGTAACGGGGCCCGTGATTTTTTTGTTTAGCCCGTACGGGTTATGCAAAGATAATGTAAGTAGTCGATTTGTGTATAGTAAACTTTATTACATTATTTTAATTAGATGGTCAAATGTGATTACTTTTCTATGAATTGTAAACTGTAACATATACGTGAACTTAATGTATTACTATAAAAACACTGTCTTAGTACACGTTAAGCAACTAGTATTTCCTTGTTGTAAAAATGTATATATAATTGATGAAAAAGTATTTATAATTTTTTTCATATAAAAAAATCTTTTCTAAAAAATATGTATTTATAAGATAGGTTTTGAAAATTAATAAAACATTAATTATTTTTAATATTTTGGTTTTATACGATATACCTTTTTGGGACATTAAATAGCAAACTATAGTTATTATTATAATATTGTATCTGTTTAAAATAACAGATTTCAAAGTATATGCATATTATAGCTAGAATTCTTGTTGCTTTTGTATACAAAACTGATTACTAGCTATAACGTATTGTTCTAAATCTTTAATTGTTTTTTCTAAGGTTAAAAACGACGTGTATATAGCTATTACAGTTTATGTACCACAAAAACAAAGTAACAGTATATATGTTTTCGTAAGGGCGGGTACACTGTACACGTGCTTCATTGACGCTTTATTACATATTATGAGGCTGATTAATATTGTTGGACTAAATACTATACTGTGTGTCAGGTAAGCGCGCTTGGAGTTTTGTTGCGCTTAAAAGGTAAAAGGGCGCTATTTACATGCTATAATCTTCTGAAAAACTGCAAAAGCTTAAGCTGAAATATAAAAAAACATACAATAATTTTAAAAGCCAATTTTTTTACCAGCAATTGCAGATCAATCTAAAAACGCGCTTCGTACTTAGATAAAACCCTTTCATTATGTTTTTACACCCAAAGGCATTCACTTGCGTTAGAGTCTACCGAAATCGACATGCTTGTATACGTAAAATTTTTAAATTCGGCTTCAAAACATGTAAAAACTCTAATCCAAAGATTTTAATTTACATAGAATATCAAATAATAGTTTCTTTAATACCAGATAACTCGTTACAGAATTTCTAAAAAAAGATATTTGAATAATCGAGGTTCAAATAACACAGTTAAGAATGTTCGGAAGTTACAATAATACCTATTGGATGACTGTAAATTTATAATATGAAAATCACAATTTTAGATATATCGCTACTTATTTTTTTAGAACAGATCATAATAAATAAGAAGATCGATTTAAAGAAAGATTGGTACAAAAAACAAAGACTTTATCCTTATTTTGCTCTTTTTCTGTGTTTTTGCGCAAAAAATAACACTGGATATCTTATACTAATTAAAAAAGATTACTAAGTGATTTTATACAATTAACTCATATCGTGATACGGCGCTTACACGTTATGTAAATTAGTGATCGTAAATGAACAAAATAAAATATGGTTTAGTTATTTGTATATTTGCAACTAAGTGGCGTATAAAAAAGCCTTTACATGCAATATTAGCAAAAGATCATAAATTTGTTTTTTTGTACACTTGTCAAAATGGATGAAGGTATATGTTATGCCTACGACATAAACACGGTTGTCCAGCTTTTATATCTATATTTTTTTATTTTATTTTTGCTGCAAAAACCCGTACGGGGCCCGTGACCCGTAGCTACGAACCCGCAACCCGTGAAAACGTAAAAAGCCCGTACGGGTCATGTCCCTGGATATTAGTTTTACAGTTAAAACTAGTACTTATTATATCACTGACAAATATTTTATGCATAAAATATGAATTTTTTTTTCCCCTATTATGGCCATATTGATATGGCCATATATGGCACGAGGCCATATATTTTGTGAACCCCCTGCTTGTCGGTTAGCCAAAACCACAACAAAATTTGATTTTTATGTTAGTCTAAACTTTTTTTAATTCGAATTACAAAGCTAAGTCACAATTTTCTTTTGTTTATATTCTATTTTATAAAATACAGTTTTGGTATTATATAACGTTTCATAAATGTACTTAACTAATAAAATAATAAAATAAATTTAAATTTATAAATTATGCACCATAAGAATAATTTATTATTATTATTATTATACTTTATTTTTGTAAATATATTTCTTCTGAAATGATTGGTGGTTTTCACAATCCACACTAGTTGTAGATTGTGACAAAGTGTTGTAATTTGTGACCACAAAATGTTCAAAAAATAACCATTTAAGGCCGCAAAGAATTTTAAGTAGTCAAAAAAAATGTACCGAAAAGTAATAAACAATTATAAATTCATTGTGACATTTTATAGACCGATAAATTGTACTTATTTAAATTTGATACCTACAAATAAGGTTTCAGTTCTTTTTATTGTGTCTATTACGCACGATATAATTTTGTTTTTTTACATTAGGCTTGCCTACTAATATGTTTTTATGTTGTAATTATAGTTTAGAAACATATAAAAAGACTTTGCATAAAATAGACTGAACAAATTTTCTTGTAAGATTATATTGGATGTAAAAATCATATTGGTTGCTCTTTAATACATTTTTTTTCCATAGGTCACAATTCACAGTGGGTCGCATCTTACAACGGGGCACAATCAATAACGTTACACCGGGGCTACGCCAGATTAAAAGGGGTCTTACCCGGACGGGCCAAATTTTCTGAAAAAATAGAAAATTTCATATATAAAGACTAATGCCAATATTAAAGCAAAAATTATGTTCATTACAGATCATAAATAGAAACAACGAGACTAAAGGTTCTAGAGTATTTTATAATTTTTTTGCGTTCGTATTTCCTTATTTCATATATGAAAAGATATCATCGTATTAGATTTTCACGTTTTGATTTTCGTTTGGAGGCAATTTAAGTACTTAAATGTTCAAAACTGGAACTAAATTTAGAAAAAAAATAACATGATTTGCTTTCTATCTCGTACCCTCAGGTATACTTGCTTAAAGCCTGTTTGGGAAACTCCGATATAGCTAAAAGGTATTGAACATTGTAATAAATACATCGAACCATGTATATCGTGTCTTACGACAACTCATTGAATAGGCAAACTTGAGTCATTGTAACTGATTGTAAATTTCAAACGAACTATAGAAAAAATTAGTCAACCGGTTTTATTTTAAAATAGGTTTTCATTTATATTGAACATATATAATACGTACTGAATAAGTATCTAGATCCTATATTAAACATATCAGATTACACTTTACATGCACAAATCTTACCTTATTGCGTTAAAACTTTATGCATAGCTTTCATTTTTTGTAGATTATTCCACTGTTTGCTTATTGTTTAAAAATTGTAGTGTTTCTATGTTTAAGCAACAGCATTTTTACAGTTTAAACTTTTATTGTCAGAGTATTATTAAACAGGCTTAAAAGCTCATAAAAAAAGCTAAGTTATTTGCACGTTGTTAGTTAACAGTTATAAAACAAGTTTAATGTTAAATTAACTACAAAATCAATGCTATAATGCTAATTTTTTTATTTAAAACGAGTTTTTTTCAATTACTGTAGATTTTTAGTTGTCGACACCATGTTGGTACATACCTAGTAATTCATAAATTGGTTTTCATAATTTTTCATGATAAAATGTCTAAATTTTTGGACAGATTGATGTTAAATAGTGACGTAAAAGCTACAATAAAATAATAAGAGACAGAAAAGTTTTTTTATCATGTACTTAACATTTATCTTACGTATTGTGCTTTTGCATGTAACATACCTAAGTTTATTGACCATAAACTGTTAGATATGTAAAAACCATACAAAAAGTATTATTAAATTTACATTTTTATAAAAAATCAATAATTTTTATACCCGTTTTTTCTTATTTAAATTTATTTCCAATACGAAAAAATGCTTTCGGTATTTTAAATTCCGAATATGAAAAAAAACAGGGCAAAATTTACCATAAAATCTGTCCAAAAACTACATATCGGTTTTTAATGTATGGGCTTCTACAGAATAGACCCTAACTAAAAAATTTGCGTAGCGGCCGGAACTTCGGATGAAATGGCCGAAAAATTAAATATCCGGAAGTTACCATTTTTGCCGTGCTTTACATAAATCTATAATACACAACAATAAAAAACACATAATATAAAAAGATGATTCGGGTAATTTTTACTGTGGTTTGTGCTTCAGTTATTCTGCCGCATTGTTATTATAGTAAGAAATTTGCACTTTCTATTAACATACTGGATTGCGTGACGGCTCAGTTGAAGGAAATCTTAATTGAAGGAATCTTTTTTCGAGGCATCTCGTTTCCAGGAAATTCTAAATGAAGGAAATTTTATTTGGAGGAAACCAATGAACAAATGAACTAATATCAATTCATAAGCAAAAACCAAATTAAACAAACATAAACAAAAAATGTTAAAAATGAACAGTATTAAATTAAATAAAAGTACAGCATGTAGAAAATTAAAACGAACAATAAAACGAATAAAAAAAATAAAAATTTATAGCTAAAGATAAAAAGCGAAAAAAAAAATACGAAATAAATTAAAATATAAAGATAGCAATAAGAAAAAGTTGAAAACTAATATGTAACAAGAATAGATTTTCTCTATAGAAAACTTAAAAAACAATCCGAATGTGTACCATAAAATAAGAATAATCTATCAAATACAACTTAAAACAAAAAAAAAAACAAAAAAAAGAAAGAAAGAACAGTATATAAGAAGATAATAAAATGAGTATGTTGCATTGTTTTAAAATAAACCCCAAAAAAAACAGTTTTAAATACAAAAAAAGCATCTATGTAAAGATTAAACCATAACGAGCACCACGATTAAATAGAACAATATTACACGAAAAAACAATGAAGATTGACAATTATTCTAATTTTAATAAGTATACATCACAACAAAACGCATAAATGTACAAATATTCTACGTACAATTAGACCCTCAAATAAATTAGATATAAGATTGAAAAAACACTGCATACTGTCTCAAAAGAAAAAAAAAAACAAAGAGTATCCGAAAAACTGTGATAATTATTCCGTATATATTATCTAAACAACAATAAAAGCTCAATAAAATAATTTTTGATTTTCTTTGTCCTAGTACGAACTTTTTTCTATTTATACCCCTCTAATGAATGTAAGATGGCTAGTTTCAGGTCGAGGGCACTACATACCCTATATTAGTAACTATAAATTCACACGAAACGGTTCTGCGAGACGAAATACGCTGTATTGGAGATGCTGTGTGAGTGGGTGTGGTGTTACTGCCACATTCAACGGTAATTCTATAACCCGGGTAAGAAAAAGACACAATCATCCTGCATCAATAGATGAAAGAATAGTAGCAGAGTTTAGGAGTGATATAACGATGTTATTAGTAAGAGTTCCCTTTATATCTGCCATAAGGGTCTATGACATGTCTGTTTTAAAATTTCATGAAGATTATGGCTGGGGTTCAGAAGAAGTAGATGGATTGCCAACATATGAAAGTGCGCGAATCTTTATTTTCAGGCAGAAGCACTCTTACTACCCTACGAACCCACTTTATATGCATAACTTTACTTTAAATAATGATTTTACGCCCACGAGAAATAATGAGCCATTTTTGCAAGTTGACGAAAATGTATGTGGACGCCTGTTAATATTTATGGATTGTAATTTCTGCTTTAATAATCTTTATGATAATGAGAATACCCCTTTATCAATGGATGGAACATTTAAATCATCCCCGAATAATTTTTCCAGCTATATATCATTCATGGCAAGATACTTGGCAGATATTATCCCTTATTTTATTATCTTTTTGAAAATAAGACAACTGAACTATACACAAGAATGCTAGAAAATATTAATTATATTTTAGAATGCAACAAAATATATTTACAACCAGACTATATAATGATGGACTTTGAATTCGCTGTCCATCAAGCCTGTAACAATATTTGGCCTGGTGTACGAATAAGAGGCTGTTTTTTTTATTTCGGGCAATGCATATGGAGAAATTTGGTGAGTTGTGGATTAAAATCACTTTATAATGCGGACAGTACTTTTAGAAAAATAGTGAATTATAGATCAGCGTTACCATTAATACCTATAAACTCAATTGACTTGATTTTTGAACGCATTAAAAATATCTATCAGACACAAGATACGAATGTAATTTCTTGGTTAGATTACATTGACACTACTTGTTTACACAACAATCAGTCTTTGTATAACAGAAGTGTATGGTCTCATTATGATTACTATGGCAAAAGAACTAACAATGCAGCAGAAGGTTTTCATTCTAAACTTTCCCGTAGGATTAACAAAAGCAGGTTAAATATTTATGAACTTTTAAATATTTTAACTGAAATAACATGTATAATGGATATTGAGATTTAAGGTTTGCGGAATGGAAATGCACCGAGGCGGCAAAGTAAATAATATAGGCGGGCTCATAGAAGAGTTCGTCGTTTAAGGGAAGCTTTTCAAGGAAGAGAGATACAAATAATGGATTATGTGAAGGGAGTGTCCAGGGCTTTTAAAATAAAGTTGACACAAATATTACTTAATAAACAATATAAAAGGTAAAGACAAGTTAATATGCAATGCGTTAAAAATATCTTTCTGTAAATTTTTTTAATGGCATATAAAACAACAAACAAACCATTTACAAAATTGTAAAAAACTAAATATTTGCAATATAGCGCATGTACGTGTACATTTAAATATCATTAAAAATCCGGGAATGATTCTATACATTGAAATTGATAGGCGGTACCTTGCCTACTGCGTTTTATAACGAAAGAAATAAATATAGCTCTCAATGGCTCTTTCTTAGTTGTCAAATACTTTTTTAAACTAACTGGTGCACTTTTCTTTTCGCCATACGTGTTAATGTGTCAAAATTGTACATATTAAAAAAAAAATACACTATAATAATATAACATTTAATTATTTATTTTTGTAAATGTTGTTTTTGTATTTCATAGAAACAAAATAACTACGGAAAAGAAATGTTTAATCGTGTATTTATTTTTCCTCGAGTTGCCAATTCCTTACAACGAAATTCCTTGAAATAAAATTCCTTGAAATACGAATTCCTTGAAAAGAGGCCAAACCACTGGATTGAGATACACTATACGTGTATGTCCTGCATTAAATTAATATTAGTTTCCTGTAAAATGCAAATTCAGTATTATATATGATTAATATGCATTTAATACGCATATTAGTAGGCCTTGGATAAAAGAGTGCAAAATAGGGGTTAAATAAATGAGTAATCACTCCTTTTAGACGGCAAACGAGGGCAAATTTAAAGTACAGCCTAAAATCGACTTTTAGCACTCTTTTCGCGATGGCGATGAATTTTAAGTCCATAATATATTTATGTAAAATAGTAAAATATATTCTTTAAATAATATAATCATATTTAATTGTTACTTTTGCATAAAAAATAGAGAATATGAAAAAGACACTTTTTATATTTCACAATGATAAAAACAAAACAAAAAAATTATAAATATTTATTATAATATGAAAAACAGAGTCATATCCAATTTTTCAATTGTATATGATTGCCTTTGATCGGAAAAAATGGTTCTATATTGAGAAAATGATCTTTCTACACAAACACTTGTCAATGGTATGTAACTGTGCAATTTGTTAATGCCAATAGCTCTCAATTGATTAAATGTGTTAAAAAATACAAAGTCAGGATTTTTTACAAGAGAGTTTATTGCATAATTTTTAACTTCAATGCAATCTATTTTATCTATACTTTTATCCATTATCTTTTTTTGCTCATCGGTGGAAAACCCATTGGTTTAAAGTTTTTCTATATATTCACAGAATCATTTATGTTCTTTACACAATCTAAGCTCGGCCTTTACTTCAACTTCATCAAATACTTCCAGCATTTCCTTTTTAAGAACAACATCCATCTTTCGAACAAATTCGATAATAATACCATGATTTCGAAATAAATAATCGGTAAATTTGATCCAAGTTTTCCATCTTGTAAATATTGGGAATTGGGGTATAGTAAAACCTGTTGTCTCCATAAATATATTTTGATTTTTCTTATTATAATTTATCGTTGGATTTTAGAAATGCTACTACTTTATCGACCAATGGCGCTTGTTTTCTAACTTTTGCGCACACAGTGTGTAGGACTTGCGCCATGCAAGTAATATGTTTCATATTTAAATTTTTTTTTGCAAATTTCCCCACTACATGATAATGCAGCGGCCTGATCGGTGATTAACAACATGAATCTATTATGGTTAAAATTGCAGCCAAAAAATATAGATAAAATATTTTATAGGGTAGTTACATAAGTTAAAGCATTTCCGTTAGACATTTCACAGCTTTTAAGTAAATATAGTTCTCTAAAAATATGAGGATCACACACCCCTATCATAAAATACAAACATTTTTTCCGACCGCGTTTATTGTAGAATCCATCATAACGAAAAAATTTTTAGCGCACAAAATATTTCTTAGATTAGTAATTTTTTCTTATACAATACTGGAAGCACAGATTTTCTATAAAATGAAGCACTTGAAATAGGAAAAGATATATATTTGCGGGCAAATTTTTTCCAATTTGGATTTCTAATACAATTTAAAGGAATATTACACTTTGTAAGCATTTTAATTAGGTCTTCGTTCATGAATTCTAAACTATTTCTATCATTAAATGACTCATCGGCAATCTGAAAGCTACCCCTTGTATTCTTAAAATTATGTGAATCTGTTTTAAGATGCCTGCGTATATTTGATGTCCCAGATTAAAAATTACATTTAAAAGATTTATAGCAGGAACCACCCAGAATTTGGTTGTTATGTATCGCTAAAACTGGAAATTCAACAAGCAGGTCTTGTACTGCTTGTATTTCTTTAAGAGGTTTAGGAATCAATTATGGGTCTAATTAGCTAATTTAAAAGTAATTTTTTTTTCCTGTTTTATTGAAAAAGAGTGCAAAAGAGTGCGCCGTCTTTTATCCAAGCCCTCATGTTAACACTTATGTATATTTAAAAATATCAAAGAAGGGATCAAAAAAAGAATATAAAGAGAAATGTAACAGAAAAATGTATTGTGTCCAAGACCAAGACGTTTTTAAGTTGTAAACATTTCTTATACGAAATAAAAAAGAAATACAAATTAATTGCGTATGTTTTATATAAATTGTATGATTGATACCTTAAATAATAACAGAATCAGTTGCTTGTTCTTCTGAAATCATGTTATGAAAATAGGGTACCGATTATACACACTTTAATTTTTTTTGTAGTAAAAAGTGTTAATTTTTAATAATTCTTTTTTTTTGTGGAC
This sequence comes from Agrenia bidenticulata, assembly GCA_034694785.1. Taxonomy (NCBI): domain Eukaryota; kingdom Metazoa; phylum Arthropoda; class Collembola; order Entomobryomorpha; family Isotomidae; genus Agrenia; species Agrenia bidenticulata. The sequence goes on along the minus strand of JAQFYM010001286.1, from coordinate 12,439 downwards.
AGTTCAAATCTTTGGTTTCTTTTATACTTTTTTTCCTACATAACTACCACTGTCGTAGTTAATCCGGATATATATATGATTAATCGCCCCCTTAATTAAATATATGAATCTTCAAACACACACGACTATTCCTATCAGCGAAAATCCCTATTAAAATTAGAGCGGGTCTTACACTATATACACAATATGTAGGCTGTATATATTTCTTACTTCCGACTCGGGTTTTCCGAGGCCCCGGGGATCGTTTAAAAGTCCATTTTTTCGTAAAACCCCGGGCCCCGGGGTGTTAGATTCGTAGTCCTTGCATCAAATGGTAAATATACGACAACCAGTATGATTCTAAGTATAGTAGTATTGTTATTTTCTACGGCGCAAAAAAACTACTTTTCGTATTTAAGATGGTTTTTCTAATAAAATGCATTATTTCTGTATACACATTTGTTTTAATTATATTTTTTCTAGTCATACCATATGGAAATCTGTATTAAAAAGGCGATCTTTGCCAGACGTTAGAACAAGGCATTTATTATTTCTGTGAATAACAGCACATATCTTTTTTTTTTAGAAAAAATTCAAACAAAAGAATTTTAAACATGTTTCAAGAATATATTAAAACTGCTGGTTGTCTTATATAGCAGATAGTAGTTGTTTTGTTCATAACACAAAAAAACAGGGTGGTTGTATATATAACTATTAGAATTTTCGCAAAAAACTATTGATTTAAATTTCTCTTTGGATTTTTTGACATATTTAGAGTTTACACTGTACATATAGATATTTGTTTTTTATAGCATTTACTGCTAGTCATATGTCTAACACCGTACATATAAACGCTTTTACATACTGTATTATAAACTAGGATGAACCCCCCCCCGGGATTTTGGGATTTTCGTATTTTAATCAATATATGTCAATGTTCCTTCTATTATCATATTCGACAAATAAAAAAAATATCTATCTAGAACAACAGTTCCTCAATTAAAACATGATAACTGTTATAAATGTCGTATAGTTTTGCATGAGCGGAAATAAATAGATACATAAATAACCAAATCTTGACGCAGCCCGTTCCAAACTGATAATATATAGCAATGACAAGAGTTCTAAAACTTGTCGATAAAATATATGAACGATTCATTTTTTTTTGGCATAAAACACTTTAATACATATTATTACATTATCTTACTGCTATAGCTTATGGTGCAATTGGTGATATTTTTAATATGATTAAAATGCTTTCTAACTTAAAGGCAAGTTGTATTGTAATATTCCATATTATAACAAAAAAAATGAGGTTGTATACAGTATTATTAAATCAACATTCGTAATAAAAGCCTTATACCTTTTTTATATTTTAAACAAAATTGTTGTTTTAAAATAACAGTATAAACATTATCTTTGCTATAATTTGTATATAATGTATATAGTTACAAACAAAAAGAATGTATTTTTTTAATTTTTGAGAGGCAAATATGCAAATGTGTATTTTTGATCTTTAAAAATAAAACTATTTTTTATACGGGGCTTTATTAAACTGTATTTGGAAAAAGTTTGTTGCTTTAATATTAAATTTTTTTTTACCGTTATATCCCAATTTTTCGTAGTTTTAGTAACTCGAATGTGTACCTTATGTTCTCGCTGTATTTGCTAATAGACAAAGTAAACAGGTATTAGTGGTAATATACCATATACAACTAAAAACATCCAAACATGTAGTGTTGTCGCCAAATATGCAAAGAAAAAATGCTTTAACAAAGAGTATTATAATGCTTTAACACCTCGGTAAAATCTCTATGATATTATATTTACTCGAATTTGAAAATACACTAAAGCCAATATAATTTTTTATTGACCATCCTCAATTCTTTTATTGTTTAAATCGATTTATCTGATAACATATGTCAAAAATTTTATATATTGTGTTATTCATTTCAGACTTTTTTCTATTTTATTGTATTTGTTGACAAAAAATTGACTATATGGTTAAATTTTTTAGGAAAAATAAATGTTAATTAGTAAAAAACGACTATATTGGGTCTGTAACCAGTGATCACGGCTATGCAAAATGATATGCAATATTATGTAAGACAGTGTTTTTCACTCCCCATCATTATTGCAATAATGGGATTACCATATTTCCCGGCACAAAAGTCTAAAATTTTACTTTTAGACCTTATTGTAAATTTTGATAATACAAAATTTGTTAAAATAAATTTAAGCGTGATATTATGCATTAAAAGGCTTAAAAAAAAATGGATAATTGCGATTTATCGGCTAAGAATGCAATTAAATCAAACTAAGAATGTTAAAGTATTTCGTATATGACATGCAACGCTTTTCTTATTTACTTAAAAGTTTCTAGAGGTTTATAAAAAGCCCAGTGCCTAAAAAGAATCGAATCCAAAAGTTTTTTTACAAGAGTTACTGGAGTATAAAAAAACACTTTTATGCATATAAAATGTAATTATGAAAATTAATTATAACCTCTTGTAGTTTTTTTTTTATTTGATTTAAATAACATTTTCGTAGCTTTCGAATTATTGTACTATGTTTTCCGATACATTTCACAAGCTATTTATAAATTACTGTGTAAATATACTATTTTTAGCAATATATGACAAATTTAAGAATTTTCGACACAAGGTCTAATATTTTTGCACTATTTAAATTTTTTTCTGCTTATTTATGCCTGAAAATGTCAATTTTTTTCTGATTATTCTTTTATTATTATATGGTAAAATATGGTAAAAATCTTTCCACTATTACTGCCATATATTGTATGCCATATATGCAGGCCTCTTAAAATTAGGAGTGTCTCCTAAGCCTCCTACTTATTCTAAAATTAGGAGAAATTCTGGTTGTAAAAATCTTGAATTAGGAAAATTAAGAGAACTATATATATCCATCAATACAAAAAGAATATGTTTAAAAAGTAAATGAACTTGTATTGTTTTTTTCTACAATATATTTTACAAGAAGGTATACATATAGTTAGAAATTCCAGTGTATTTCTTAGCCAAAATCTTAATCGGTTGCCAGTCTCATTTTTGCGAATAAAAATAATACGAGAATAGCATTATTAATCAGGTGATACGAAGAGGAACTTTTTAGTTAGAGGTTCAGTAACATACATGTAAAGGTGAATGTAATACTGTTGTAACGATGATTTTATGATTATTTCATGTGTAGCTCAATAAAATAGATTTTCTTGTTCGAACTTTTAACATTTTATTTGGACCGTAACCTATCAAAAATGAATATTAGTATAGTTTATTTTATCCTAAGATTTTTATAACATTTATAATTTATACATGCTGCATTTCTTGTCATAATTTTTACCCGACTAAAATTATTTGTATTGCAAACACCATGAATCTTATTTAATGTTTTAAATCAAGCATTGTTACTATTGTCATTAATTTTCGTTAAAATGTATAAAATACAAAATATTTTGATAAAATCGGGAGAAAAATTCCTTTTTTACAGATCTAGAATTAGAAGATATCGTAATTTTTAAATTTATAGAATTAGCGGAATAAGGATTTTTTACAACGTATAATTTAATAGGCCTGAATTTTTTTTATATGGATTTTTTTAATTAAGCCCTGCCAGTGGTATTCCATGCGCTTAATCCCTACACGCAGCCGTTGTTCCATTTAAACATAGACCTTTGTGTCCCCTATATTTTTATATATTTAAAAGTAAATAAAAAAGAGTTTTTCACAAGAATTTTTATTAATATAAGATCTTTACGAAAAAAACAACAAGGGGGATCCAATTTTTTATGGATGAATATATATGAATATATTTAACATGAAAGTACACATGTTTAGGTATTTTTCGGGATAATTTTTTTTGTTGCAAGTTTATCTTTGGATTTGACTTAGTTTTCTTAGTCGTTTTGGGCTCGCCAATAGGAACAAAATAAACCCCCCGGTGTTTGGCCTCGGCAAGGAAAGGAACATAGGCTTTCATAAGAACGCACCAAGTTAAAAGTTATACAACATGTTGCAGTCAACAATTAAAAATGCGTATAATTGACATCATGTTTGGGGTTAGGTTAGGGATAGGGTCAAGTTAGAAAAAAACATCGAAAAAATCACAGAAATTGCAAATCACTTTTATAACAAACACTATAAGGCATTTTTGTTTGATATAAAATATATTTTACAACGATCGTAATATCTGTCTTTTCTGTTTTTGCTTTGAAAAATTGGCCCTGAAAATACACTCTTGGCGAGTTCCGCATACCTTCTTTTTCGGGAATGTTAACGAGTGCACACGGCCCATTTCTGCAGATAATTTAAAAAAAAAATAGCCACGGGTACTGGTTATTCTAATGCCCTTCGATACGCCACTTACTTTTTTTTTTGCCTTTTACAGTGGCGTACCCAGGATTTTTAAAAGCGGGAAGTAGTCAGTATTTTTCATAAAAAAAAGCTTAAAAACATGTTTTATGGATGTATTGACCATTATTTTTTTTTTTGAAAAAAATTTAATAAAAAAATTTTTTTTGGATTTGTAAACTAGAAATAATCTCTGCACAAAAAAAAGAATCCCTCTTATACTCAGGCGTAATTTTTTTCTAAAAGGGGAGGTACACCCCGATACCCCCTTGGGTACGTCACTGGCTTTTCATAATCAAAACTGCTTGCATTTACAAATATGCAACAAGAATTTTTTTGGGATGGTATAAATACTTTTTGTTTAACGATAAAGAGTTTGTACATGTTTTTTGTATATCCCGTTACCCCGCATTAAGATTTGTATGTTTTCTAAACACACTCACAAAGAATTGTAAATAAAGTCAGTAACGTATGTAGAATGTAGAAGCAACGGTTGAAACACCTCAGTTGATTTTTTAACTACATTTAAGAGGACTCGAAAATTAGGTAAAAAAATTGGTGCAAAATATTTTTACAAAAATATGAATGTAATAGTATTTGCAAAAAAAATTAATAAATTATAGATTTTTAGGCTTTCTGTTTTCTCATCTAAAAAACTTTTAATTCCCCATACCTACTCAAATCCTGGCTTAGCCATGTTATCTAGTAAATACAATTATTTTTACCGCCTTAACCGAAATAATAAGAAACGTTTACAGCCAACAAAAGCACATTAGTAATTCCCAATATTAGCAACAACCTATTAAGGGCGTTTAGCTTTTGTTTTCCCGTTAAAAACTATATATTATCCATGAGAAAAAATTATCTATAAGCGCAAAAACATACCATGCAAAAAAAAGATAAAAAAATACCAATGATAAACTTTTATCAATGGTAAAAAAAACTCAATTTTGGGGCAAAAAAAAATACCATGACCAATTTTTTGGCCTTAAAATATATATAAAAGTTACTTATACACAAAAAAATGCAAGCCCTTAAGCACATTTTACAACTTTACTAAGTATCTGTTTTTTTTTGTTCATTAAATATATATAAAACTATACATAATACTTTATTATGTGATCACAATTGTCGCATACATTGCAAACATCAAGTCTTTATAAATGTGTCTAGTTTTTGGCATTTTTGTATTGCAATTTGCCTCAAAACTATTGACAACTATAAAAATTGAAGTTTTCGAAAAAATGCAGGCTTTATAAAATGTTTAAATTGATACTTTGTTCGTGGTGTATCAGTCTACGTATTTTACGCTATCATTGTATCAAAAATAAAAGATAGTCTGTGGTGGATACTTACGCTAGATTTTTTTGGATTTCGCCATAAAATAAAAAAGATTTCCTTTCTTTTTAAACAAGATCTCATTAAAAAGATAATGATATTTTTTGCCAACAATCTATTTTTTTTCTTCAGGCTGCAAATAATTTATGGAATATATATATTTAGTTCCAAAAAACTGGTATATGGTATTTTGTAAAATATCCATAAATATGTATTTGTCTTGTCATGTCATGTGCACTGTGCACTATAACTAGCTTTTTTGTACACACGGTAAAAAAAAACAACTGAAAATTCTAGGATGCTAGCACATTTTACTAATTGAATTACAAAGCTGTTTATATTGCTTACTTACAAGCAAATATATGTTTTTATTTTATAATATAAGTTATGTTTGCTTTTTATGTTCTACTTTTTTTATCTTTTAAATCTAACAATTATTACAAAAAATAACACAAATTTTGTAAAAAACGTTCTTTGTAAATTTTACTTTTTTTATACAAAATGAATAATGTATATAACTTTAAATGATAAAATATTACAAATCTACGTATAACTCTTTCCATATTACAAAATTGCAGTTATAAAAAAAAAACTATTAGTGCATGTAAATATGAGGAGTTTATAAATTTTTCTAGTATGTTATACAAAAACTACTTTGATATATTAATTAACTTGCAAAAATATGCGCTTTGTACAACATGCAAGTCTAAATAAGTAATCTATCTGTTTATCTTTTAGGTTATAATTGTCTTTTTATCACATAATTTTTTGCTTCTGTTTTTCATAGTGTCTATAGGTTGTTTTAAGTATAATAATTCTGTTTATAAAAATACATTAGCGTTTTAAGTTTTTTAATAGTCTTATCTAAGCAAAAAGTACCTGTTTTTTGTGGCGGTATTATTTTTTTTCCGCAAACTGGTTCCGTTCAGTTGTTTTCGTTGCGCTTTTATTTTTATTTTTTTTTTAAATTAGATTAAAAGGCTTTATTCTATTGTTTTGTACAAACATCTAACTACAGTAGCTGTAAAAAAATAAAGTTGTCTTGCTAATAAAAATTTTTATTCGACAATAAATGAAGGCTATTATTTGCGTGGAAAAAAATTTTGATTTTTTTTTTGTAAAAATTGCACAGATGCTACTTTTTATTATATAAATATAACGAAAGTTCACAAAAAAATAAATAAAATTTTTGTTAATTTATTTTTTAAATCCAAACTAATATGATCAGCTATGGCTCCAAAAACAAATAGATTTATTTAAAATACTTACAATTAATCCAATTCTACACTGATAAATTTTAAAAAAGATTATAATTATAAGCGTGTCATCATGTTGCGGTCTAATGGGGAATGAACATAACCTGTAAACTGACATTTTTTTTTAACAATAGCATAAATAATTAAACAACCTGATATTAAGTTCTAAACACCTAATTTAATCTTTCTGGTAATTTGCGGTGTATAAAACTTATATTTATTATAAATGCTGCCTTGTCTTAGTTTTTCTTTTGCTTGTTGCTAAATTTTATACTACTATAATATACAACCGTTAAGACCCTTTATGATTGTAAAATATGAAATTGTATATGTAAACAAAAGAGTAGGGTTTTAAGTAACTAAATTTATAAAAAAATAAATTTATCACAACCAAAAAAAATTGGGTCAAGGTTTTTTACACAAAAACATAATCCTTACAATAACAGACTGCTGTAAAAACAAGCATATTTTTTTTTCGACAACTTCAGGTCTTAAATCATTCGAGCTTTACGAACCCATATGGTGTCATAAATAAAATCTTATAAATTTGTAGCAAAATCATATGGTTTTTTATTAAAGATACAAAAATTGATGATAAAAAGAATACTTTTTTTTTCTGTATTTTTGCTTTTGTCTTTTTTTTGCTTTATTTTTTTTGGTACATCATAAAAACGGAATTTCTGTGATTTATATTGCAATCGTTGCTATTTATATTGCAATCTACTGCACTTTTATTTCAACATGGCCAAAAATAAAATTTTAAATCAGCTCAACACAACTGCAAAATAATAGATTGAACTCTATAATTCATCGGTATAGATCTATTATGTAAGCATCTTGATTTCATCTTTAAAAATCTTCAAAAATTGACAAAAATTGTTTACTAAGAATTCACGACGATTTGAACTAAGATTGCGTAGCAATGGGCAAAAGTTATTTGGTACTATACATTCCAGTTCTTAATTCCATTGAGCTGATTATAGAAAATGAAAACGACTGGTGTAAGAACGATACGCCAATACCTTAAAATATTGTTTAATTACCAGTGTTGCTTTTCAGGCGGGCTAAAGGTGCGGGGGGTTCCGTCTCCCCTGTAAAAAAAATTAATTTATTAATTTAGAATTTTATGTAAAAAATTACATTCAAAGGAAATATTTTTGTTGAGCATACGCTGAAATAGTAATATATAAAACAAACTGGTAATTACATTTACTTACCATAAATATACGGCAGTGGCGTATCCAGGATTTAATTAAGCAAGGTTTTACGTCAAAAGTATAAGAATCTAGTAAACCAACAATCTCATACATTAAAACAAATATTTTCTAATGTAAGGAACAAATATATTTTACAATGGGTTCTGAGCATATTTCTTATAAAAAAAAAATTACCGTAAAATCAGGAAAAACTATTTTTAATGCCGTGGGCAAAGGGTTAAGACATCTTAACTTGCCTGTTTGCCTCTTGGATGCACATTTGCTAATTGCCTAGTTATCGGTAAGTTAGTAAGTGAGAAAGTAAGAACATGTTTGTTTTATACTAATAAGGTTGTTAATACAAAAATTATGACTAGAAAATATATTGAACTGGTGTTTTTTTGTACAATTGGTAATTGATTTGTGTTTTGTTAGTTAAAAAAAAATATTTAAGATATTGAGCGAGTTTGTATTATTTTTTAGAGCTGTCACATAAGAAAGGAACAACGTAATTAGGGGTTTAAAAAACCCGTAATTACGGCCAATGTGGAAAACAAGGGCGCTTTGCTAACATTTGGCTAAATAATTATTGGTTATATATAATATAGTAAAAAAATACAACTTTTATAAAAAAACTTAGTACAGTTAACTACACTTGCATCACAAAAGTACCACCCTCTACAGGTATATTTACAATATTCTGAGAATTGATAAAAGGGATACAATATAATATTACCAATTATATACTACAATTTTTTATGTTAAACTTTTAAGTAAACTTAATAATATATAAAGGCTTTCGTAGAATAATTTATGGTAAACTGCAATTTTTTGTACTAATATACAACACGAAAAAAACAGACACTAATTCCGTTTTAATGTATAAATTGAATATTGAAATTGGATTTGGATTTCTTTAAGCATAAAACACAAACAATTAACGGCACAAAAGTTACTCTTTAGATTCTTTGTTTGCACAAAAAGTCTATTTTGTTACAAAAATAGACGTAAAAATTTGTTCTTAACAAGATTTGATTAACATCCTACATTTATTTTGCTTTAAGTAATGTTTCACTATGTGCAAATATTATAAAATCTGTTGCATACTGCACCGCTATTTTGCTTTAAAGCAAAAACAATGACAGGCAGTTATTATTGCTGCTCAAAAAAATATTGTTTCAAAAATGAATTGTAGTTTGTATTTACAGATACGCTCTTAGTTCTAAAAAAACAACTAAATGCCACAATATTACTATTAACAGCTTACAATAAAAATTAAAGACTTTTTATATATTTAACAAATATTAATACAGAGAAAAACAGAATAATAGATAATAAAAATATGTAAAAATTTTAAAATCGCTTTTAGACAAACGGTTATTATTACATAGGGATTTTGTATGACTCTTTGTTTCGACGGGCTTGCAAATATAGGAATATTTTTTACAAAAACTTAAATAAATACCAAAAGGGGTTTTTTTTAGGATCTTGGGTTTTACAGAATCAAATCCTTACAATAGAAACACAGAAAAATGTATACATGGTAAACTTTTTTTTCTATAAGTTTTTCCATACTTTCTTTTTTTGAAGGTTGATAGCGTTATTAAAAAAAGAAATATTGAAGCTACCGAAACAGACTTAAAAGGCCAGTTGTTAGTTATACGGTAATAAAAAGGTAAAGTTTTTACGATATGTAAATTTTAACACTAAAAGATGTTTGTTTATTAACTTAAAGTGGACAACTACAAGTAATATGGTATAAACGTTTTATACTACAAAAAAAAATGCAATTTTTGTGTATAGAGGCTGGTCAAGTTTTATTGTAAAAGGAGCAAAAAATTAGTGCGTATTAGTGTTAGTTGTAGTTGTATTTTATATTTATAATATATCAAAACAAGCGGGATTTGTCTTAAAGCCTTGCAAACAATGCATTATGTACGTGATATTCTTGCCTTGTGCACTTTAAATAGTATATACATTTTATAAAGTAATAATTGCGCTAAAACACTAAAAATTGCCTAATTTGAGTCATGACGGAGTGAAATGGGTCCTCGTCTCTATTTTCTATTTGCACTACTGCGTGTAGGTTCTTTTATTTTTGCTTTTGTTGCTATATGGACATAAAATCAAAAAATTCAATTTAAATGGATAATTTTATATGCACTATTTAGAAAATCCCAACAAATTTAACAAATCGTAAAATAAATTTAGCAAATCTAATATAAATTAGGAAAACTGAGTTTATATAGAAATTAATTGTAGACTAAAAACTTTTTAGACAAAACCAAACTAATTCGTAATAATTAATTGGAATATCAAAAACGGTATACAGAAAGTAAAAGAAAAATCGACATAACAAAGATGTGTAAAAGTTTTCAAAGCAAAAAAAATACACCTGCTATTTTGTGCAGCATTTTCAGTAGACAAACACAAAAAGATCTAAGTTTATTATGCATAGGGCGTGTTTTTGTTTTTTTGGGTTAGGGATAGGGTTGGGGTATGGTTGGGGTAGGGATAAAGATCAGAGTTAGAGTTTGGTAAAAAATAAATACAGATTAACAATATTGTTATAGACATGTAATAAATTATTTCTACTTATATTAATAAGAAAAAAAACTATATATTGAAATATATCAAAAACAAAATAGAATTGTTACGGTTTTACTACGTTTTGCCAATTTTTGCAGTAATTGTATGCATTTACACATAAACTGTTCGTTAATCGTAATTTAGTTTGGATTTCCAATTTAGTTTGGATTTTACTAAAAATGTATGATAATTACCAGGTGTTCATTTTTTATAGACTTATACGTATATTTAACGCTCAATTATGTAAATTTATCTGTAAAGTCACAGTAAAATAAATACATTTTTCTAATGGATTATAATTTTTTATTTGACGAAAAACGTAGTAAAAACAATTTTTTGACACCGTAGGTAAAAAATATTGCAAAATTATAGAAAACTTGTTTTATCTCAGACAAAAAATATAAAATTTTTACACATTTCGACTTGTTTTTTACAACCAAATTTAATATTATGCTACAATTATAGATATATAGATATCCTAAGTGTCAAACCAGAATTTAGTTTAGAACGGGCGTGCAATTATTATCAGTAGTACAACAACAAAATAATTTATTTTTTCTTTTTTAAAAAGAAAATTCTGAAAATTTAAAAAATAGAAATCTATCGAAAATGTTTTGTATGCATATTTCAATGCTTAAAAATAAACTTTTGTTACATTACGACGAATGTATTATGTAGGTGCACGAGTCCATCTCCTTCCCCCACCCCCATAGCTACGCCATTGATATCCCGGTATATGCTTTGTCGTTTTTTTTATCTCGGGATTTTTCCAGTTCAGGGTTTTTGAACATATATTATAGTTACGGTAAAAATTTACAATTTGCGTATGTTACGGTAAGTTACCTCTGTAGAAATTACCGGTAGGCAGTGGTCTATCCAATTTTTTTTTTCAAGGGGTACGCTCAATAAAAAAAATGTTTTTGAATAAAATTTTTAACTTCAAAAAACAAAAAAGTGAAGTAAAAAACTTTCCAGCGGGTCTCAGCCCACCCTTCGATAAGCATTACTGCCGGTAAGCTCTTCAGCGTACGTTTAGGGGAAGCCTGTTGCCAAACCAAGATAGACTGTTTAGCAAATATTGACCACCAGAAAGTAAATAACAATCAACAAATGTTTTATCATCGTTAAATACAAACCAAAAGTCTGTGATACTTTTCACGTAGATATACCACCAACGGACAATTTTGCTCTCTTGTTCTTTTCTGTATCTGTGTTTAGTAAACTTATAGCTATATTTTATTAATTTAACATATATTACAAAAATTGCAGTTTTGATGATTATATCTGCTATAAAAATGACAAAAAATTAATTTTTTTTTGAGAATATTATAAACAAATGTTACAATATAAATGACAATTTCTGTTATGTAAAATACGAACCCTGTATGCCATGACCATACTGTAAGTAAAACAAGGCACTGAACAAGCCAACAAAACAGTGTTTACGTAGTAAATATGTCTCACATACATCAGGTTGGTACACGAAACTCTTAAGATCGCAAAACCTGACACATCTATTGCTGCATAAAGAAAATAAGTAAAAATAAAAAAGTACTGTAAAAAAGCATTTTTTTCGAAAAAATAATGCGGTTATCTCAATAGGTATATGAATGTGTTAATGCTTTTTTCTTTTTGATTTAGGCCATGTCCGGTTTTTTTCTCTATAGAGAATTCTTTGGGCAGAATTGCTTAAGAAAATTCGGTATAGTGAAAT